>CAUYLG010011290.1:0-41259 GCA_963573385.1 Cacajao melanocephalus | reverse complement strand
TGGAAATTGTTTTTATTATAGAAACTTGTGGCCGGGCACGGTGGCTCACGCCTGTAATCCCAGCACTTTGGGAGGTGAGGCGGGCAGATCACGAAGTCAAGAGATCAAGACCATCCTTGCCAACATGGTGAAATCCCGTCTTTACTAAAAATACAAAAATTAGCTGGGCGTGGTGGCGTGCACCTGTAGTCCCAGCTACTCAGCAGGCTGAGACATGAGAATTGCTTGAACCCAGGAGGCAGAGGTTGCAGTGAGCCAAGATCGTGCCACTGCATTCCAGCCTGGTGCCTGGCAACAGAGTGAGACTGTCTCAAAAAAAAAAAAGAAAAAAAAAGAAACTTGTTTAAAAGGGCTAAAATTTTTATCAATTTGAGGAAAATTCCTAATTGCCTGATATATAGAGAAGTGTGCTTTCTGTAAACATTCCAAATTCTTTTTTTTAATCTTTTTTTTTTTTTTTTTTTTAGATGGAGTCTTGCTCTGTCACCCAGGCTGGAAGGCTGGAGTGCAGTGACATGATCTCGGCTCACTGCAACCTCTGCCTCCCAGGTTCAAGTGATTCTCCTGCCTCAACCTCCCAAGTAGCTGGGATTACAGGTGCATGCCACTACATCTGGACAATTTTGAGGTTTTTCTGTAAGTTGTTTTTTTTTTTTTTTAAATAGAAACAGGGTTTCACCATGTTGGCCAGGCTGGTCTCGAGAACGCCTGACATCAAATGACCAGGCCACCTCAGCCTCCCAAAGTGCTGGGATCACAGGCATGACCCACAGCACCAAGCCCCAAATGCTATTATCATGAAAAAGCAATAGTTGGCTGGCAGGTGGGGATGGGAGGTTAAAGCTACTTTGAGGGGATGCATATGGAACCTTGAACCAGGCCTCATTAGCTGTGTAAAACTAGCCAGAGGTGAGGTCACTTCCCTCTCTACCCACAGAGCTGTGAGGCCCAAATATACCACCCAGCCAGATGTGACAAGTTCCCTTACCAGGTAAACTGGGCTTCGGTTGTTATCCATCGCAGGGATGCCCGTGAGGACCTCGGCCAACACCTGGAAAGAACAGAACATGAGTTAGCAAGGTTCAGACACTCGTGAACACGGCCAGGCAGCAGGTTCTATCTTCTCAGTTGCAAAGTCTGAACTGCAGGTGCTACTCTTCACTGCCAGCAGACACACCTGCCCACGTGGGAATATCACTAAACACCTCCTCCAATTAAAGATGCCACCTAGCTACCAGTGGAAGGTTGTAATTAATTGATAGCCAGACAGGGAAGATGGTTCTCAAAAATTCATGTTTGTGTATGTGTGTGTTTATGTGTATTACTATAAGATATATATAGGTATAGGTATAGATACAGATATCAACAGATATAGATACATGCACACGTATATATACACTATTTTTTAAAGATTATTTTGTTTAAAAATCCTTCAGCTGGCCGGGCACTGTGGCTCACGCCTGTAATCCCAGCTCTTAGGGAGGCAGAGGTGGGAGGATAGCTTAAGCCCAGGAGTTCGAGAACTGCTTGGGCAATATAGCAAGACCCCAGTTTTAAAAAATAATAAATAAATAAAAATAAAAAACCTTCAGCTATGGCAAGCAGGCAATGCCGTGACACTCTCAGGGAAAGAAGGCATCTGCGTGCAGGCAGGTATCTATTCTAGACGAATCTCACAACATCCATAGCATGTTTCACTCTCAGGCCTTTATTAACATTATTTATTCATTACCGCATCCATTCGCAAAAGCAGCACAGCCCTGTATCCGTGTAAGTCATCACAAAATTGACAAACCATGATATACGTCTTAATAAATGGGAAACCTGCTTTGAACAGGGTTTCTCAGGAGACAACAGCACGACAGTTAAAGGCCCTACAATCAGGCCTGAGTTCAAATTCTGACTTTGTTCCTTACATGCTCAGGTGATCTTTAGGCACATAACTAAAACCTGAGCCTCAGTGTCGCCATCTTTAAATGGAGACTAGCAGTTGTGAATATTAAAGGCATGAATACCCCACATTTCGTATAGAATCTCTCGCCCACAGCATCTCTTGAAAGTCATAATAGGGTCCCATTCATCGCCAAGAATCCCTCCAAGCCTGGAGGAAGGAAAAGACAAAAGGTTTGAAACCACCCAGGATTAATAACAGACTGGCAGTGGCCAGAAGGGGGCAGCAGAGGGCACCACTACAGCAAGCGGGACAGGAGTCAATTGAAAAGGGACTCCTGACTCGTCCCTGCCAGGAAGGGAAGGAACAAGCGGATACGAATAAACAAAGAGTTCCTGTGCCTCTTCCCACAGGGCAGGCTCTGAGTCAAGGCCTTTATAGAGGTCATTTAGCGCTCATCAAAAAACACTAAGCAATGCACTGTGCTCCCCACAGGAGGAACCAAAGTTCAAAAGCACATCGGTCAATCAGAAACAGGGCTTAGCAAAAGGGTGGCAGGAGCCAGTGGGCACTCAAGGAATGAATGGATGGATGGATGGGTGGGTAGATGGATGGGTAGATGGGTGGATGTGTGGGTAGGTGGATGGATGGATGGATGGGTGGTGGGTAAATGCATGGGTGGATGGGTGGGTGGATGGATGGGTAGGTGGGTGGGAGGATGGGTGCGTGGGGGAGTGCATGGGTGGATGGGTGGGTGGGTGGATGGATGGGTGGGAGGGTGAATGGATGGATAAGGAAGTCATCTGTGACACCAACAGCACAGTTGGAAGGTCAAGAGTAAACAGATATCAGGAGGAGGGTGTAAAGGTAGGAATAACAATAAGCACAGTCATCATAATATTCTTGGTAGGTACAGGGTACTGTGCTCACCAGTTTATATACATTATTCCATTCATCTCCATATGTATTGTTAACCCAACCTTACAGAAGGCATAACTGAGGCGCAGAGATAGAGGTGCTGGGTGTAGGTCACACAGCTGAAAGTAACTGAGCTGGGCCTAGGGGTTCCATCCCCCTGGTTCTTAAAGGAGCAGGAGCCTGGACGAGCCCTGCTGAGCTTCACTGAACAACTCGCGGTGGGGCTGAGGAAGGCGGAGGAACCAGCTGGGAGACACAGGGGGGCAGAATCTGGGATACTGGCTGAGGGTAGGGGTGACTCAGGGCTACGGTCATAGTGGCAGAGGTAGACAGACTGGAGACTGTGTTCAGAGAGAGGAAGTGCACAGTTCAAGGTTAGAGAGGAGAGGGTAAGGGCCGAGTGGCAGCTGTATGCACTTGGCAGAAGCCAGCCTGACTGCCACTCTTCAGCCAGCATTTCCCAGACTGGGTTCCATGGAACACTGATGAGGACAGATACTCTGAGAAAACGAGGTTCCACAGTCGAATGAGTTTGGGAGACACTGCATCCCCCTCTGTGGTGAATTCACAAGTACCAGATTAAAGGCTCATTACCATCCTACCAGCTTGAATTAATCTTGTGGTAAAGATACCTGCTTGACTTTGCCTAACGCAGTATTTCCAATCCTATCAGGGCACAAACCCTTTTAACACATCAATCCTAGAGGTCCAGAGGAGTTGGTGTTCTACGGAAAGATACTTTGGAGACTGCTACATACAGACCATGAGCTCCTGAGGGGAGGGACTGTGTTTTTGTTACTTTCATATTCCTAGTTCCTGGCACGATGTAATGGCAGATAAGGATGATGGTGGTGGGGGGGAGGGCTGCTGGGTGGGAGGATGGTCGCTGAATGGATGGGCAGCTAAAGGCTGGATGGATGATCAGACAGCGATGAGAAAACAAGGACAAGCAGACACCTAGATGGACAAGTGGATGGCTGGATGGGAATTAGGGAAGTAGTGGTTTTCCTTCAAGGATTGGCAAATTTCTTCTGTAACAGGCCACACAGTAAATATGTGAGCCTTTGTAAAGCATGTTCAGTCTCTGTCACATATTTTTTTTTGAGAAGGAGTCTCAGTCGCCAGGCTGGAGTTCAATGGCACAATCTCAGCTCACTGCAACCTCTGCCTCCCGGGTTCAAGCGATTCTCCTGCCTTAGCCTCCCAAGTAGCTGGGACTAGAGGCACGCGCCACCATGCCCAGCTAATTTTTGTATTTTTAGTACAGACAAGGTTTCACCATGTTGGCCAGGATGGTCTCAATGTCTTGACCTCATGATCCGCCCGCCTCGGCCTCCCAAAATGCCGGGATTACAGGCGTGAGCCACCACAACCAGCCCACATATTTTTCTTTGTGTTTAAAAATATAATCCTTCATAAACATAAAAATTACTCATAGCTCACAGACCACACAAAATAGGCCTGTGTGCCACAGCTTGCCAGCCTCCTGTACTTTGATGGAACGTATCTGTGTGCCTCTACTGTACCCTGTGGTTACAAAGGAGCCGTGGGAAGGACAGCCCCAGCCTACGCAGAGCAGGACGCTCTTACTATTCCACAGCTGAAGATGTCCACTCGCTTCGTGAGCTGCCCCACCCGGATGAAATCCTCTGGCAGATATGCAGCTGATGCCTGGAACAGGTGGGTCTTCATCATGGTGTATTTTGACCTTTTGTTGACAGGAGACAGGTGAGCCATTGGGTGTGCAAGCTTGGGGGTGAGATTTTGGTCCAGCAAGACATTAGAGCTGTGGAAACAAAAGGAGAGAGAACCTTCTCATTTTGAGCTGGATAACCACAGGTTGCCATGGAGACCCTCTGGGGCAATGACAAAGTGGTAGAGCAACATCAGCTCCTGCAAGTTGGGGTCTCCAAAGACCCTCAGCATGGAGCTTCTGAGCCAGCCCTGACTGGGGAAGAGAGGGCATTAGGAGCACACTCCCTCCAGCAAATAGAGATGGAGCTCCTAATTAGTCTTGTTGCCCCAGGAACGTGGCCAAAGAGGTACAGCCTCCCTGATCCCCATAGATGCCAACCCTGATTATCCTCAGCCTGCCAAGCCTGTAGGCTGTGCTGACTCAGTCTCTTCCACAACTGTTCAACCCCCAGCTCTGGCCTGGCTGACTCAGGTCTAAGTGGCCAGCATCCTTTGTGACTAAACCTGCATAGATCATGGGAAGTAACAAGAGCAATAAAAAAAAAAAAAATCCATCTTGGCCATGTGCGGTGCCTCACGCCTGTAATCCCAGCACTTTGGGAGGCCGAGGTGGGTGGATCACCTGAGGTCAGGAATTCGAGGCCAGTCTGGCCAACATGGCGAAACTTTGTCTCTACTAAAAATACAAAAATTAGCCAGGTGTGATGGTGTGCGCCTGTAGTCCCAGCTACTTAGGAGGCTGAGGCAGGAGAATCGCTTGAACCCAGGAGGTGGAGGTTCCAGTGAGCTGAGGTCATGCCGTTGCACTTTAGCCTGGGTAACAGAGTGATACATTATCTCAAAAAAAAAAAAAAAAAAAAAAATTGACCCAGTCATCTAACCCACAGGAGCAAACACTGAGAATATCTCAAAAAGGGGAAAAAAAAGCTAAGCCACATGTGTACAGATATTTAGTGCAGGCTGGGTATGGTGGCTCATGCCTGTAATCCCAACACTTTGTGAGGCCAAGGCAGGAGTATCGCCTGAGCCCAGGAGTTTAAGACCAGCCTGGGCAGCATAGCAAGACCTCATCTCTACTAAAACAAACAAAATTAGCTGGGCATGGTGGTGCATGCCTGTCCCAGCTACTTGGGAGGCTGAGATGGGAGGCTGCAGTGAGCCAAGAGTATACCACTGTACTCCAGCCTGGGCAACAGAGCAAGGCCCTGTCTCAAAAAAAAAAAAATTGTGTGTGTGTGTGTGTGTGTGTGTGTCTGTGTACATGTGCATGCATACATGTGTGTGTATTTAGTGTAGAACTAATCCCAAAAAACAATATTTTAAAAAGTAGACACCAAATTCCAATATTCACTATTAGGAGTGGTTAAGTAAATTATGGACAAATTCCTTCAAGGAAAGACTAAGAAGTCACTAAGAAACATGACATGCCCTACAATGAAGGGCAATGTTTACTATGTTTAAATGAAGGGGTAAAAAACAGGATGTCAATTGGTACCCGGGTGCTACCTTGGGACTAAGGATTTGTGTGGTCAGGAACTGAAAAAAGAAACAAAACCTAGAGGCCAGCTGATGAGTCAAGGTAGGGGTAGGTCAGTGGTGAGCTCTCTCCCCCTTTCATTTCCTTGCCTGCTATTATAATTATTGGTGCAATCAAATAAAAACTGGGGGAGAGGGCCAGGCACAGTGGCTTGCGCCTATAATCCCAGCAGCTTGGGAGGCCAAGGCGGGTGGATCACCTGAGGTTAGGAGTTCGAGACTAGCCTGGCCAACACGGTGAAACCCCGTCTCTACTAAAAGTACAAAAATCAGCTGGGCATGGTGGCAAGCACCTGTAATCCCAGCTACTCAGGAGGCTGAGGCAGAAGAATCACTTGAACTTGGGAGGTGAAGGTTGCAGTGAGCTGACAGCTGAGATCGCACCACTGCACTCCAGCCTGGGTGAAAAGAGTGAAACTCCATCTCAAAAAACAAAACAAAACAAAACAAAATTGGGGAAGTGAAAAGAAGAAAGGACTTCCACAAGTCAAATGGAAAGAGAACTTTGGGGAAATATGAGCTCTGTGTCTCTGGAGCCAGCTCTGCCAGATTTTCTGATATCTTCGGAATCCCTCCCTATCCTAACCATCCTCAGACAGGGACCTCTTCCTCTTGCGTGCATGGCACCGAGATGCTGGGGTGCAGACCTAACCTGCAGGAGGCCTTCCAGACAAGATGCTAACACCAACAGCAACACAAGGAGGGAACAGGTCTCAGAGAAGACACTGAACGAGTAGCTTGAAATCCCAGGGGCTTGGCAGACATGGGCCAAAGTTCAAGGATGAGGTCCAGGCCAGCTGCTGAGTGGACAGTGAGACATAGCAGGGTGTGGAGGGCTTGTTGGGAAAACAGCAGCTCGGAGAGACAAATGTGGTGACAGGTAGGCGATTCATGCTGAGAGCAACTGGACTCAGAGCGCAGCCCAGAAACACTCATTTTTGAGGGCATAACAGAGAAAAAGACACCCAGGGGAGGGCAGGGGAGAGGAGGTAGGGAGAGAAAAATGGGACAGGGTGAGTGGTGGGGGGAAGTAAGCCAAGAATAGGTGCTGGTCCCACCCTTGCAACTCAGACCCCAGCAGGGTCCAGCCCACCTCTCTCACCTCTTGACATTGCTGTGGATGATCTCCAGGCCATGCAGGTACTCGACAGCACAAAGCAGCCCCGAGCAGATGCTGACACGCTGGGGCCAGGGGAGGGGGTCAGAGCCACCCTAAGAGAAAGAAAAGCAGGAGGACAAACAGTCACGGTGTACCTTTTTAAAGTCCTGATGGCAGGGTCCCAGGCTCCTGTCCCTCCTCCCGCCCTTCACGTCCTTTGCCACAGGGCTCAGCATGATACTATGGGTTTTTTCATTTTTTTGTTGGTTTGTTTTGAGACAGGGTCTTGCTCTGTCACCCAAACTGGAGTGCAGCATTATACCTCACTGCAGCCTTAAAATCCTAGGCTCAAGTGACCCTCCCACCTCAGACTCCCAAGTAGCTGGGACCACAGGCGCATGCCATCACTCCCAGCTAATTTTTGTATTTGTCGTGGAGACAGGGTTTCGCCATGTTGGCCAGGCTGGTCTCCAACGCCTGGGCTCAAGTGATTAGCCCACCTTGGCCTCCCAAAGTGCTGGGATTACAGGCATGAGCCATGCACCTGGCCCTACAATGTGGGTTTTGACATCAGACAGATCTAGGTGTAACTCCCAGTTCAGACATGTACTAGCTGTGTCATTTTGGAAGAAGAGACTTAACGTCTCTGAGCCTCAGTTTCCTTGGGTTTAAAATGGAAATGTTAGTCCCTACATTTTAGGGTTTGCTGTAAGGATTCAAGGGAGTATATGGGATACCCCTAGCATAGCACCTGCCACATGTTAGGTGCTCAATTAACAGCTATTTTTATCAAGAGGCTGGTTGGGGTGGGCTAACACCTCTCATTTGTTCCCACTGTTGTTCTAAGACTGATTCTCCCAGGCTAAATCATCGCCTTTTTTTTTTTTTTTTTTTTTTTAGACAGAGTCTTGTTCTGTCACCCAGGCTGGAGTGCAGTGGTATGATCTCAGCTCACTGCAACCTCTACCTCCCGGGTTCAAGTGATTCTCTTGTCTCAGCCTCCTGAGTAGCTGGTACTACAGGCATGCACCACCACACCTGGCTAAGTTTTGTATTTTTGGTAGAGACAGGGTTTCACCATATTGGTCAGGCTGGTCTCGAACTTCTGACTTCAAGTGATCCACCCACCTTGGCCTCCCAAAGTGCTGGGATTATAGGCGTGAGCCACCACGCCTGGCCTCTTCACCTATTTTCTAAGCCCTGGCGTAGGTCCCACATCCTCTAAGAACTTGCCTAGACAATCCCTGTTAATTTCTTCTCGAAAACTCTAAAACCTAGAGCCAGACTAACCCAACGTAAACCCTGGCCTGACACTTGTCCGCTGTGTTCGTTTGGGCAAGCCACTTTGTCTCTATGTATCAGAGATTCCTTTTTTGAAAAATGGGGGAAGAAACTGCATTGGTTATGGCACGGCCTGGAGGAGATGACCTGTGTAAAACCCTTATCGTGGCAACCTGCACACAATGAGTATTCAGAAAAGTTCAGAGGGGAGAGGGGCCATCTAGGTGAGACCTATGATCATTAGTATGCCATGAATAACTGCTTTGTCTGGTCTGTGCCATGAGAAGCAATAATTCTGTTATGGAATAATTCTTTTCCCTCTGTTAGAGGATACGAGAAGCAGAAGGCCTATTTTAAAACACTGTAATTTGTATTAAGGATTACCTTCACATGATATAATACTCTAATAGTATGTTTGCTTCTTGTCCTGGGCCCCAGCCGTCTAGTTCTCCCTAGCAGCAGCCAGTGAACCAGTTTCTTGTGTATCTTTCCAGAGATATTCCATAAACACACAAGCAAATATGTATATATTAGAAGAACATTTTATAATAAAAATTCACCTCCACTTTTCCATACTCTTTACCTCTTAATTATTTTTCTTGTCCTACTGCACTGGCTAACACCTCCAGAACCACAATGAACGAAGTTAGTTCTATGAGATACCTTTGTCTTGCTCTTGATTTGAATGAAATGCCTCTCACCAAATAATTTTTTAATATATTTTTCCCCTGAAGATGTTTAATCAGATCTTTTTGTGCATTTCTTTTTCTTTTTTATATGTTGTCATCCTTGCTCAGGGGCCAGGCCGATCTTTTCTGTATTGTTCCAATTTTGGTATATGTGCTGCCAAAGTGAGCATTTAACCAGATCTTATGTATCCTGGCCCTGCTTCTCTCCTTAAAGCCTCCCTGGTCTCACCTAGATGGCCCCTCTCCCCTCTGAACTTCCGTAAGTCCTTAACCCTTGACTCCATGGCTGGGTGCAGCCTGGTCCCATTCTCTGACCATGACCCAGTCCCTTACCTGACCCTGCAGTCTGTCCTGTAGGGAACCGTTTGCCATGTAGGGGTAGATGAAGCTGTGAAACTGTCTTGCAGCACAGAAGCCCAGCACAGGTAAGACATTGGGGTGGCAGCATCTGGAATCAGGTGTCAGTGCAGGGGTGAGAGTCAGACGGAAAGAATGATCTACTTCCTCATGTACCACCCCTCTTCTGCCCTCTCCTCCTCCAAGGCCACCAGTAACCTCCCAGGTAGCACATGATGCTTTGACCCCTAAGGGCCTGGCCCCAGGGTAAAAAGATGAAAACTGCCTGCCTTCAAGGAGTATGGTGGTCCTCCTCCTGCTTTACTGCTCTGCAGCACATGACACCTTAACCGTCCCATCTCCAGAAACAGATACTGAGAGGTTAAGGGACTTGCCCAAGGTCACAAACTAGCAAGCAGCGGAGCCAGGACCAGATCCCACGTCTGTCTGACTCTAGCATGGGTGTTCTTTCCCGAAATCCTCTTCCACTGAGTTCTTAGCCACCATTTTCTCCTGACTCCCCTTCTACCTCTCTGACCACTCTTTCTTGGCCCTTTTCACTAAGACTCCTCTCCTTTGCCTTCCTCTTTCTGCCAGCTGGACTCCTCATCTTGTTTTGTATTTTGCTCCTCCAGGTACCTCCCATTGCTATGAGGAACATTCCCAAATCTCTTATCTCCAGCCCCAACCTAAGCTCCAGACCTGAATGTCAGCTTGCATCCTGATGCTCAGGTCAACATCATCCTAGCCTCAACAAGTCCCAAACCTGCTTCTTCACCCGTATTTATTATCCCAGAAAAGCACATCGCCACCCACCCAGTATCCTAGAAACCTTCTTATCTCCTATATCGAATCAGTCACCATTCACTGCCACAAATAACTTTTTAAATGTCCCCTCATTCCCCTCTCCTCTGCCTTGGGTCACTTAGATTGGGTCAGTCTTTATTCAACCTCCCCAAGACTATTGTAAATGGCCTCTTGCCTTATCTCTCCGCCCTCCTCTGTTCCCCCCAAGCCATCCTATTTACTTGCTTTTGCACACTCATTACAGTTACTTACATGTCAGTCTGCCCATTGGACCATAAACCCCAAGGCAGGGACTATGTATGCATCCAGCCTATACTCCTTAGCGCCTAGGAAAGGGCTTGACTATTCACATTTTCTGATTCAATGAATGAAGGAGTGAATGCCTCTCCATGAAGGCACTAAGTCACAGTAGAAAGGGAATCACACTTTGGTTTTTATTAGGGGTGTGTGTGTGTGTGTGTGTGTGTGTGTGTATGTGTGTGTACATGTGAGTATTCATACACATGTATGAATAGAGAAAGCATTAAAGAAAACATATCAAAATATGGGCCTGGCACAGTGGCTCACATCTAAAACCCCAATACTTTTGGAGCCCTAGGCAGGAGGATCACTTGAGCCAGGGAGTTCAAAACCAGCCTGGGCAATATAGTGAGATCGTGTCTCTACAAAAAAGTTTTAACAATTAAAAAAGAAAATATATGAAAATATTAAAATAGTAGTGCTTCTCTACAGGTACAGTGGAAAACAGGTGGTTTCTATTTTCTTATTTATAATTTTCTTTGTTCCTTTTAAAATTTGTTTTACTTTTTTTAAAATGTATTTATTTATTTATTTATTTATTTTTTGAGTCAGAGTCTTACTGTGTCACCGAGGGTGGAGTGCAGTGGTGCGATCTGGGCTCACTGCAACCTCCACTTCCTGGGCTCAAGTGATTCTTGTGCCTCAGGCTCCTGAGTAGTTGAGACTATCAGCACATGCCAACATGCCAGGCCTAATTTTTGTATTTTTTTTTAGTAGAGATGAGGTTTCGCCACGTTGGCCAGGCTGATCTCAAACTCCTGACCTCAACTAACCTCCCCACCTCAGCCTCCCGAAGTGCTGGGATTATAGGTGTGAGCCACCACACCCGGCCTTTATTTATTTTTGAGACAGGGACTCATTTTGTTGCCCAGGCTAGAGTATAGTGTCACGATCTCAGCTCACTGCAACTTTCGCCTCCTGGGCTCAAGTGATCCTCCTACCTCAGCTGCCCGAGTAGCTGGGACTGAAGGCATGCACCACCACACCCAGCTAATTTTTGTATTTTTTGTAGAGACAGGGTTTTGCCAAGTTACCCAGGTTGATCTTAAACTCCTGGGCTTAAGTGACCCACCCGCCTCAGCCTCTCAAAATGCCTCTCAAAGTTAAGAGTGTAAGCCACTGCAGCCAGCCAAAAAATTTTTTTTGTATATATATTTTTTTCAGCTGAGACAGGGTCTCACTATGTTGCCCAAGCTGGTCTCAAACTCCTGGGCTCAAGCAATCCTCTCACCTCGGCATCAAAGTTCTAGGATTACAGGCATGAACCACTGTGCCCAGTCAATTTTCTTTATTTTTTAACACTGGTTCCTGAATGAACAGGTATTCAATTTTCTTTCTTTCTTTTTTTTTTTTTTTTTTTTTGAGACAGAGTTTCCCTCTTGTTGCCCAGGCTGGAGTGCAATGGTGCAATCTCAGCCCACTGCAACCTCCACCTCCAGGGTTCAAGCAATTCTCCTGCCTCAGCCTCCTGAGTAGCTGGGATTACAGGTATGCAACACCACACCAGGCTAATTTTGTATTTTTAGTAGAGATAGGGTTTCACCATGTCGGTCAGGCTGGTCTTGAACTCCTGACCTCAGGTGATCCTCCTGCCTCTGCCTCCCAAACTGCTGGGATTACAGGCATGAGCCACCACCCCTGGCCTTCTTTATTTCTTGAAATACACTACAATATAAGGTACAAGTGAATTATTTTCAGATGAAAAATAATTTTTTTAAAAGAAGCACACACATAGCTGGGCACAGTGGCTCACACCTATAATCCCAGCATTTTGGGAGGCCAATGCAGGAGGATCACTTGAGCCCAGGAGTCCAAGACCAGCCTGGTCAACATAGCGAGATCCCCATGTCTACCAAAAAAAAAAAAAAAAAAGTTAAATGAGCTGGGTGCAGTGGCACACACCTGTAGTCCCAGCTACTCAGAGGCTGAGGTGGGAGGATCACAAGCCCAAGATTTCAAAGCTGCAGTGAGCTACAATCATTCCAAAGCCATTTTAGCTTTGGCAATAGAGCAAGAAAAAAACAGAAAAGAAAAAAAAGTCAGGCAAGGTGGCTCACATCTGCAATCTCAGCACTTTGAGAGGCCAAAGCAGGAAGATCACTTGAGATCACTGACCAGGAGTTCGAGACCATCTGGCCAACATGGCAAAACCCTGTCTCTACTAAAAATACAAAAATTAGCCATGTGTGGTGGCACATGCCTGTAGTACCAGCTACTCAGGAGGCTGAGGCATGAGAATCGCTTGAACCCAGGAGGCAGAGTTTGCAGTGAGCTGAGATCGTACCACTGCACTGCACTCCAGCCTGGGTGATGGAGCAAGACTCAGTCTCAAAACAAAACAACAAAAATGGAAAGAAGCAGATTTCTTCCCATGTCGAAGGAAGGAGTTGGAGTAAGCCAAGGTTCCTTTATAATTCTCATCTATGCATAGAATCGCTACACAGGAGAAGAATGGACTCTGGAGCCAAACCAGATAGATCCAAATTTTGGCTCTGCCATTTATTAGGTGTGTGACCTTGGATGAGACATTTAACCCCTCTGTGCCTCAATTTACCCATCCGTAAAATAATGTGATAATAGTAGCTACATTTATAGGGTTCTTGTAAGGACTAAATGAGTTTATATATGATAGAGTGTTTAAAACATGCCTGGCACACAGGAAGCACTATATAAGCGTTGCCTAACATTACTACCAACCAAAAGATTTTTCAAAGGGGAGGCTTACCTAAGACAAATTTGCAGCTCTGCCTGGAAGAATCTTTCAATTGATCCTGGACTTGAGCAGGCTGTCTGTGGAGAAAGACGTCAAAGCATGAATATCCCACCTCACCCCTGTAGCCTCCACCCCGACTAGAAACCAAGAAGTGCTCACCTCTCTGAGCTTCTTGAAGACAAGCGGCATCCCGTGCCTGCGCCCTCTGTAAACATCAGCAAAAGTCCCCTGGCTGATTTTGTGGTTTTGATTGAAGTCATCAGTTGCCTGGACCACATCTGCCTCACTCCAGAAGAGGCTATCTCCAGCCAAGCTCAAAAGTTTTTCCCGTTTAGGATTGGAGGTGCTGAAGTCCTGGAGACTCAGAGAGAAGAGATGGAGATGATTATGGAATCCGGTTTTCTCTGCTACCTCAAGGGATCTTGGAACACTAGAGCTAAAGGGGTGGAGGGGATCATCTTATCCAATGGAAACTGTAAAAAGGATCTGGATAGGCCCAAGCTCAAATCCCAGCTCCATCTCTATCTTGCTCTGTGACTTTGGGTGAGTTACTTAACCTCTCCAAGCCTCAATGTTTCTCCATCAGCAGAAATGAAGATAACAGTAATAGCCTGAAGAGTAATTGTGAAGACTAAGATGTGAGTACTCTTGGCAAGTGGTTGGTGTTTCCTTTATTTCAGTTTACAGAAGTGAGCACCGAGGAAATAAACAGCTGAAGTGAGGTCACACAGCTGGTCAGTGGGCAAGCTCAGTGCCCTTGGCCTGATCCACAGAATAGATACTGAGGTTCCAGACTCCTGGGAACTAGGATACAAGTGCATATAAACAAACACGATTTTCTAAACCAGGAGTGTCCAATCTTTTGGCTTCCCTGGACCACATTGGAAGAAGAATTGTTTTGGGTCACACATAAAATACACCAACACTAATAACAGTTGATGAGCTTTAAAAAAAAATCTCAAAAAAAACTCATAATGTTTTAAGAAACTTTACAAATTTGTGTTGGGCCACATTCAAAGCCACCATGGGCCAGGAGTTGGACAAGTTTGCTCTAAACAGAATTGCAGAGACTGCATGTGTATATAAGCCTATAAAAAGAAGTTCTGGGCTGGGCGCGGTGGCTCACGCCTGTAATCCCAGCACTTTGGGAGGTCAAGGCAGGTAGATCACAAGGTCAGGAGGTGGAGACCAGCCTGGCCAACACGGTGAAACCCTGTCTCTACTAAAAATACAAAAATTAGCCGGGCATGGTGGTGTGCACTTGTAGTCCCAGCTACTCGAGAGGCTGAGGCAGGAGAATCACTTGAACCCAGGAGGCACAGGTTACAGTGAGCTGAGATTGCACCATTGCACTCCAGCTGTACTGGGTGACAGAGCAAGACACCTCTCAGAAAAAAAAATTAAAAATAAAAATAAAATAAAAAAAGAAGTTCTACTTCCCTTTTTAATAACTTCTCTCTTTAAACCAGATGTACTTAAATTTAAATTTTTTTAAGTTACATATGCTCTTAACAGTTTTTGAAAATTAGTATGCATAATCCTATTATCCACTTAACTGCTATTAAAATTTAGCGTATTTCTGGCCAATTAGATATATGAGGACTTATTTTCAAAAACTGGGATCATGCCACACATATAGTTTTGATTTCTTTTTGAGACAGGGTCTCATTTTGACACCAAAGCTAGAATGCAGTGGCATGACGTCAGCTCACCGCAGCCCTGCCAGGCTCAAGAGACCCTTTCATCTCAGCCTCCCCAAGTAGCTGGTACTACAGGTGTGTGCCACCACACCTGGCTAATTTTTTTACTTTTTTGTAGAGGCCAGGCACAGTGGCTCACGCCTGTAATCCCGCCATGGTGGGAGGCCAAGGCGGGTTGATCATCTTCGGCCAGGAGTTCAATACCAGCCTGGCCAACATGGTGAAACCCTGTCTCTACTAAAAATACAAAAATTAGCCAGGCATGGTGGCACACACCTGTAATCCCAGCTACTCAGGAGGCTGAGGCAGGAGAATTGCTTAAACCAGGGAAGTGGAGGTTGCAGTGAGCTGAGATAGCCTGGGCAACAGAGGGAGACTGTCTCAAAAAAACCTTTTTGGCCAGGTGTAGTAGCTCATGCCTATAATCCCAGCACTTTGGGAGGCTGAGGCAGGTGGATCACATAAGACCAGGAGTTCAAGACCAGCCTGACCAACATGGCAAAACCTCATCTCTACTAAAAATACAAAAATTAGCCAGGTGTGGTGGTATGCACTTGTAGTCCCACTAAAAATTCAAAAAAAATTAACTGGGTGTACTGGCATGTGCCTGTAATCCCAGCTACTCAGGAGGCTGAGGCAGGAGAATCACTTGAACCTGGGAGACGGAGGTTGCAGTGGTCAAGACTGCACCATTGCACTCCAGCCTGGGCAACAGAGCGAGACTCCTTCTCAAAAAAAAAAAAAAAAAAGTTTTTTATAGAGACAGGATCTCACACTGTTGCCCAGGGTGGTCTCAAACTCCTGGGCTCAAGTGATCCTCCCACCTCAGCCTCCCAAAGTGCTGGGATTATCCTTCATGGAAGATGATCTATTTATTTTTTAGAGATGGGGACTTTCTATGTTGCCTAGGCTGGTCTCCAACTTTTGGACTCAAGTGATCCTCCCACCCAACCTCCCGGGTAGCTAGGACTACAGGCATGTGACACCACACCTGGGATGTGGAAGAGCTTCATTAACCACACTCATGCAAAGCTGGCTTCTCCCCTAGACACTGGATGCAAGGGGTCTCAGACTCACAACACTTTTAGGGGCCATGAAAACATTTTAATTTATTTTAAAATCAGAAGAAAATAAATGAACTTTTAGAGTCTAAGAAATGTTTTTATTTTAAATCCAGCTTGGATTTTATTTATCTTCATACCAATATGGTCATAAATTATTGTTTTTTGTTTTTTTTTTTTTGAGACAGGATCTCACTCTGTCACCCAGGGTGGAGTGTGGTGGCAAGATCATGGCTCACTGCAACTTCTGCCTCCTGGGCTGAAGCCATCCTCCCATCTCAGCCTCCCAAGTAGTTTGGACCACAGGTCAAAAAAATAAAATAAAATAATGACTAGGTGCAGTGAAATTTTTTTTTTTTTTTTTTTGAGGCAGGGTCTCACTCTGTCACCCTGGGTGGAGTGTGGTGGCAGGAACAAGGCTCACTGCAACTTCTGCCTCCTGGGCTGAAGCCACCCTCCTGCCCTGCCTCAGCCTCCCAAGTAACTGGGACCACAGGTCAAAAATAAAATAAAATAATGGCCAGGCGCAGTGGCTCACTATAATCCCTGTAATCCCAGCACTTTGGGAAGCCAAGGCGGGCAGATCACTTGAGGTCACGAGTTCTAGACCAGGCTGGCCAAAATGGTGAGACCCCGTCTCTACTACAAATACAAAAAAAAATAACTGGGCGTGGTGGCGGGCGCCTGTAATCCCAGCTACTCGGGAGACTGAGGCAGGATTCTCCTGCCTCCTTGAACCTGGGAGGCAGAGGTTGCAGTAAGCCAAGATCATACCACTGCACTCCAGCCTGGGCAACAGAGTAAGACTCCATCTCAAAAAAATAATAATCATAAATTAAAAAGCAAAAAGTGTACTCACTGAAGTGCCCTCCTTCCCTCTCCCTGCTATTACTGACCTCTACTTACAGTCTTAGAAGCTTGGGGTAATTTGGTGGTAATTTCCTTTCTCCTCCCAACCCTCAAACTGATCTCAAGGATCAGACAAAGGGCTAATATCCAGAAATCTACAAAGAACTAAAGCAGATTTACAAGAAAAAAGCAAACCCATTCAAAAGTGGGTGAAGGATATGAACAGACACTTTTCAAAAGAAGACAAATATGTGGCCAACAAACATATGAAAAAATGCTCATCATCAGTGGTCATTAGAGAAATGCAAATCAAAACCACATTGAGATACCACTACATGCCAGTTAGAATGGTGATCATTAAAAAATCTGGAGACAACAGATGCTGGAGAGGATGTGGAGAAAAATGAACACTTTTACACTGTTGGTAGGAGTTTAAATTAGTTCAACCATTATGGAAGACAGTGTGGCAATTCCTCAAGGATTTAGAAATAGAAATTCCATTTGACCCGTCAATCCCATTACTGGGTATATACCCAAAGGATTATAAATCGTTCTATCATAAAGACACATGCACACATATATTCATTGCGGTGCTGTTTACGATAGCAAAGACCTGGAACCAACCCAAATGCCTATCGACGATAGACTGGACCAAAAAAAATGTGGCACATATACACAGAGGAAGGCTATGCAGCCATAAAAAATGATGAGTTCATTTTTTATGGTCCCTTTGTAGAGACATGAATAAATCTAGAAACCGTCATTCTCAGCAAACTGACACAAGAACAGGAAATCAAACACCACATGTTTTCACTCATAGGCGGGTGATGAACAATGAGAACACTTGGGCACAGGGAAGGGAACAATACTCACAGGGCTAGGTGGGGAGGGGGAGGGGAGGGACAGCGAGGGGGAGCAGAGAGGATGGGGAGGGATAACACTGATATAGGCAACAAGGTGGGGGGTGGGAGGGATGGAGACAGCAAACCACCATGGCATATATGTACCTAAGCAACAATCCTGCAGGATACAGGATGTGCACATGTACCCCGGAGCCCAAATACAATAAAAAAAAATTTTTTTTAAGAGAAATTGCATTTTTATAGGGAACCACACACTGGGAGCCATGGCTTGGGGGCAGCAGCCAAGGGGTGGATTTACCTGTGAATCAGATGAAGTAGGGAGGTTGGTTCTTAAGAAATGAGGAGCATCTTCTTCAGGAGGTTGGAGGATGGCCTGCCAGTAGGCTCTGGCTGGAGAGGACCCTGGAAAGGAGGGAATGCGGGTCAGAACGCAGCCTTGGGGAGGAAGAGAGGAGGGATCCTGGTCTAGTTCTCAGACCATGCCAATGTCCTGTTCATTCCCCCAAACATTTGTTGCTGCCAGTTCCTGACGCCCACCACGAGCCAGCCAACACACTCCTCAAGCGTCACCTCAGGATAAGCCTCTGATTCCCCTATGACCTGGGGCCTATTTATCATCCCATTTGACAAGTGGAGACACGGAGGCACCAGAGGTGGATGCAGTGCTCAGGACCACCCAGCCAGTAGATGATAGCACTGACATTCAGATGGAAATCTGTTTGACTTCTAGGCCCTGCACTATCTCACCTCCTACTCATAGAGCAGAGAAAGACACAGAGGTAAACTAGCTACCGAGCCTGTCTTCTGGAAACCTCCACCAAGGCAGGGATTCAAAAACCATTTCCCAGGATACATCCCATGGGAAAGCAAGATCAGAGGCAGCAGAGACCATAACAGGCTGGGAGATGAGCAGGGCTCACAGAGGAAGTGGCATCTGACCTGGGCTTGAAAGATGGAGAAACATTTTCAACAAGTAGATATGGGGCAGCAGAACCAGCCTATGCAGAGGTAGGGCAGTAGAAGGGCCCAGGGCTGTAGTAAGTTAATGTCTAGGTACATTAATTAGCAAACACCATGCCAGGCACTGCTGTAAAAACTTCATGTCTGTAATCTCAGTACCTTGGGAGGCCGAGGCAGGAGGATTGCTTCAGCCCAGGAGTTTGAGATCAGCTTCGGCAACGTGACAAGATCCCATTTCTACAAAAGATTTTTCTTAAATAGCCAGGTATGATGGTGCACACCTGTGGTCCCCCCTACTTGGGAGGCTGAGGATCACCTGTGCCCAAGAGGTCAAGGCTGTAGTGATCCGTGATCACAGCACTGCACTCCAGCCTAGGAGACAGAATGAGACCTTGTCTCAAAACAAAAAGCTTCACCTGCACTAACTCATCTAATCCTCACACCAATCAGGAGATAAAGTACCACTGTACCATTTTCATTGCCTCTTTGCAGATGGTGAAGTGAAGCATGGAGAGGTTAAGGAACTTTTCCAAGGGCACGTAGTCAGTGGTTCTAGCGTCTGTGTTCTTAATCCCTCAGTAAGTGAACAAGAGTCACAAGACAGAAGGCTTGACAAGTAGTTTAGGGTCAGGTAAATGTGAGGTTAAAGAGGGTGAAATTTCTTCACTAGGCCCCACGTGGAATCTGAAGACTAAAGATGCCATCAGTGGGGAGGGCTCCTAGGTGAGTGCAGATACAGGCTGCAGATGAGGTGAGCCATGGTGGCTGGTCCACACAGAAGCAGTCCTTGGCCAGAGGCCAAATGCTTCAAACTGTCCTTGGGGACAGCAAGGACAGCTTCTGAGTAACTGGGGACCTGACCCTTCCAAAGGAACCTGCTCTTGACCCCAGGATTGCTGGATAAATCTACCTGTTTCAGGTATTTCTGGCTTACATCAGGAAAGGAGTGATTCATCTGGAACTTTGGCTATTAAAAAATTTATTTTGGCTGAGCACAGTGGCTCACACCTGTAATCCCAGCACTTTGGGAGGCCAAGGCAGGTGGATCATCTGAGGTCAGGAGTTCGAGACCAGGCTGACCAACATGGAAAAACCCCACCTCTACTAAAAATACAAAATTAGCCAGGTATGGTGGCAGGTGCCTGTAATCCCAGCTACTTGGGAAGCTAAGGCAGGAGAATCACTTGAACCCGGGAGGCAGAGGTTACAGTGGGCTGAGATTGCGCCATTGCACTCCAGCCTGGGCAACAAGAGTAAAACTCCGTCTTAAAAAAAAAAAATTATTTTGGGCTGGGCATGGTGGCTTACGCCTGTAATCCCAGCACTTTGGGAGGCCAAGGCAGGTGGATCACCTGAGGTCAGGAGTTCAAGACCAGCCTGGCCAACATGGTGAAACCCTGTCTCTACTAAAAATACAAAAATTAGCCAGGCGTGGTGATGCATGCCTGTAGTCCCAGCTACTCAGGAGGCTGAGGCACGAGAATCACTTAAACCAGTAGGCAGAGGTTGCAGTGAGCCAAGATCATACCACTGTACTCCAGCCTGGGCAATAGAGTGAGACTTGGAATTAAAAAAATAATAATAATAAACTTGGCCAGGCATGGTGGCTCACACCTGTAATCCAAGCACTTTGGGAGGCCGAGGCAGGCAGATCACAAGGTCAAGAGATCGAGACCATCCTGGCCAACAAGGTGAAACCCCGTCTCTACTAAAAATACAAAAAAAAAAAAATCAGCTGGGTGTGGTGGTGCACACCTGTAGTCCCAGCTACTCGGGAGGCTGAGGCAGGAGAATTGCTCAAACCCAGGAGGTGGAGACTCAGTGAGCCAAGATCATGCCACTGCACTACAGCCTGGGCAACAATGTGAGACTCTATCTCAAAAAAACAAACAAAAAAATGCTTCACGAGACTGAAAATAAAATCAGCCTGGCTAAATGATGAACCCACACTGACAGCTGAAAAAATGAAATCAACTGAGGGAAGGCTGAGGGCCTGTCAAGAGACTGCCTTTAGCCTCGTTCCTGGGATCTTTGCTCTGCTGCTGTGCGAGTCTAGCAGGCAGGAGAATGTGAGCTGTAGACCCCCAGCTGCTGGGAGCCTGGCTGTCTGAGGCCCTAGCTATGGCTGGCTACAATCAATCCCTGCATCTGCGTCCCGATCATGCTTCCCAGGGGCTGCTCCCCAGGCACTGTGTGCAGAGGTGACACTCAGGCGGACCACACAGGACTGTGATGGACAACAGACACCCTGGCGAGTCTGCCTTATACCAAAGGCAGGCCAGCAAGTGCCCACCCACCCTTCCTCCGAAACAACGCACCGTGGTCCCAAGGCTCTCCCAGCTTTGCCCAGCTCCCTCTCCATTTTCTTGCAAGTATTTGTCCTAACGAAATCCTATCTTGTCGAATCCTATTTTGGTGGTTGCCACTCACCAAGAGGCAGACCTGGACTAATGCAGGCCTCTGCTGGACAGCACAGGGCCCCTGTCTTGCAGAAAGGCTGCTCTGTGATGGCCACCTCCACCCTTGCCCTGCCTTCTCTTGGCCTCAGCTCAGTACCCATGGCCCGCATCCCTCAGACTGCAGTTCTGTTCATCCATCTCCAAGTGTTTGGCCATGTCTGTGCCACCTCACTGAGTCACTTGACGGTTTTCTTTCAACCAACTTTAATTTCAGTGTTAGGTATTCAGCCTTGTGTTAAACAGTAATATCTGTGAAGTCCCTAGTTCTTCTACACATGATCTACATTTGTGCTAACAGCCAGGTTCAGTGCACGGTGTGGACTGAACACTCCACACCGGGTGTGGAGCTGCACACTCAGGGAACCGCTGCTCCAGACTAACGAGTTCCATCCTGCTGCCATGCCTGGCCACAGGGCAGGGCTCTCACTGCACACAGGGTCCTTCTGTGTCCAGTGAGTCTGAGGTCAGAGATTACCTCACACAAGTCATGAGTTTCCTATCTGACTTACTGCCTGGGGTTTGCTCAGGAGGCTGCCCCAGGCCTCTCAGTTTGGGGGAATCCCTGAGGCCTGCTCTTGCGACATATGAGGGCTGCTAGTTGGGTTTATTCATCCCTGTGGTTTGGGGGAAAAGGAATGGAGTCTGGTCTGGAAAATCAGACAGGACCCACCAGCCATTATTCTCCATCTCTCCCTACCCACCCCTCCCCTTCTCTGGGACCTAATCTGATCAGCTCTTTGGCTCTTCGTAGGAGAAACTCAAAACCATAATCTTTAAAGGCCCCCATTGTATGTCCAAGGGCAGACAAAGGAGAATGAGAAGGAACTCTCCTGCCATCAAGGATATGGAAATCTCCCTGGATTTAGTACATAGTAATCAGAAGTTGGCCATGGGTGGATCATTGCTGAAGCCAGCTGATGGGACATGGAGGGTCATTAGGCTCTTGGCTTTTGTATGTCTGTAATTTTTTCATATAAAAATGTTTTAAAAATAATGGCTAAGAGAGAGGAGGGAGATGGGGCAGGAAAGCAGACGAACAAGATGGGATACTTGGGTAATGGTGATGGATGGGGTAAGCCATCCATCATGGCTTGTTTGGGCTTGTTTCCAAAACACTGAGAGTTAACCCTTCAAGTGCCAGGACTCAGCTAAAAAACAAACCATTTCCTACAGAAATCCTTCCAGAAGCTTTCCTTTTCTTGCTTTTCTTTTTTGTTCTGTTTTGTTAGTTGTTTTTGTTTTTGAGACGGAGTCTCACTCTGTCACCCAGGCTGGAGTGCAATGGCACCATCTTGGCTCACTGCAACCTCTGCCTCCAGGGTTCAAGTGATTCTCCCACCTCAGCCTCCCGAGTAGCTGGGACTACAGGCACCTGCCACCATGCCTGGCTGATTTTTGTATTTTTAGTAGAGATGGGGTTTCGCCATGCTGACCAGGCTGGTCTTCGAACTCCTGACCTCAGGTGATCAGCCTGCCTTGGCCTTTTTCTTGCTTTTCTACCGAGGCTAATATGCCTGCTTTCTCAAGCAGAATGCACCACCTCTGGTCCTGCTGAGCTGTGTCACTGCAAGTACAAGAACTGCAGAAGCAGCGGTACTATATCTGACGTGGGTCTTCTATGTCCTGCCCTGATGCTGGCAGCGGGTCTACCCCCAGCTGCCCCGTCTCCTTTATTCAGACAGAATGTGGCTCAAGCACTGGCTCCAGCATTACTCAAGATCTGACTTCAGATGAGCTGTGGCTCACTTCTCTGAGCTTTCTCAAATGTAAAACGAACAAGAGCAATAACAGGCCGGACGTGGTGGTTCACGCCTGTAATCTCAGCACTTTGGGAGGCCGAGGTGGTCAAGAGATGGAGACCATCCTGGCCAACATGGTGAAACCCCGTCTCTACTAAAAATACAAAAATTAGCTGGACGTGGTGGCGCATGCCTGTAGTCCCAGCTTCATGGGAGGCTGTGGCAGGAGAATCGCTTGAACCCAGGAGGCGGAGGTTGCAGTAAACCAAGATCACACCATTGCACTCCAGCCTGGCAACAGAGTGAGACTCCATCTCAAAAAAAAAAAAAAAAAAATGGGCAATAACAATCTGCTCCTTGTCCAGGTTAAAAGAGCTGATGTTTATAAAGCACAAAGGTCGGGCTGTGACACGTGCAGTATTTGGTATTTTACCAAGGCTGGCGAAACTGTGTAGAATAAGTAAACAGATTCTGACTGATAGCCCAGTGGCCTCTCCCACAGCTAAGGCTTTGTGATAGTTATTTCAGCTGCTCAAAACCCTTCTATCTTAATTCTAGCTTCGAGACTCCGTTGCTGAGGTGCTCACAGCCTGTCTGTGGCTCCTCTGCTCACGTTTTCCTCTTCCATATCTCTTCCCATTTCCTTCTCACCTACTGCAAGGGAGAGTCAGGGTATCACAGGGGTCAAGATGTGGGCTCAATATCCTCCACTCCTACCAAAACCCTTCAAGATAATTGATCAGTTTGAACTTTGGGGCTCAGTGGAACCTTGGGGTTTTCCGAAAAGAGACAAGCTTTGGGTGATTTGATGAAATGAACGATGTCTTATTTTCAATTTAGGCGAAGATAGCTAATCAACTTCCTGTCTCTGTCTGCAGACTGTAGTTATCATCTTGACCTGCCTGGGCACATTTGTTCCAAGTGCCATCAAGAAAGCAAATAGGGGCTGGACGCAGTGGCTCACGCCGCAATCCTAGCACTTTGGGAGGCCAAGGCGGGTGGATTGCTTGAGCCCTTTCAAGACCAGCCTTGGCAACATGGTGAAACTCATCTCTACAAAAAAATACAAAAATTAGCCAGACATGGTGGTGCATGCCTATAGTCCCACCTACTTGGGAGGCTGAGGCAGGAGGATCACTTGAACCCGGGAGGTGGAGGTTGCAATGAGCTAAGACTGTGACACTGCACTCTAGCCTGAGTGACAGAGATTCCATCCCCCCACCAAAAAAGAAAGAAAGAAAATAGAGCTCTATGCAGTGGCTCATGCCTATAATCCCAACACTTTGGGAGGCCAAGGTGGGAGAATTGCTTGAGCCCAGGAGTTCGAGACCAGCCTGGGCAATATAATGAGATCCCATCTCTACAAAAATGAAAAAATAGCTGGGCATGGTAGTGCACACCTGTAGTCCCAGCTACTTGGGACACTGAGGTGGAAGGACGGCTTCAGCCAGGGAAGTTGAGGCTAAGGTGAGCTATGACTACGCATGCCACTGTGATGTACCCCGGGCAACAGAGCAAGGCCTATCTCAAAAAAGAAAAAAAAGGGAAGAAAGTAAACAGTGAAGGCTGACAGAGACATGTGACGTTTATCTTTACAGTAACCTAGACAAGGAATATCAGAACGAACGGCTATGCCTACTGCCTCCTCCATCCTGACCAGCAGGCACCTACAATTCCCGTATTTTGTTATAATTTTCCCTTTGGTCAGGACCATTTCCCCTTATCTTTAATTGCTGATCAAAGGTCTACACTTAAAAAAAGAAAATCTTTAGCTACAGGAAATAATCCAGACTCCTTGGCCTAAAATTAACTTTCTAGATTCAGCCTATCTGGAGTATCTGGAATGTTCATAAGATCAGATAATATTTAATGAGCACCTCCATGGTACAACACTCAGGGCAGGATTTCTCACAATTGGATGAAATGGGGTCTATTATTCTCCCCCTTTCACAAATGAATAAACTGAGGTGCAAAGGCTAAGTAATTCTTCTACAAAACAGCAGCATTGGGATTCAAATATGAGTCTGTCTAATACAAAAGCCCACAAAATAGGTTCCCCTCAGCTGATGCTGGCTTCAGGAATGGCAGCAGTGAACTGAGATTACATGGATTTGGGGTCTCTAGCTTACCACTCCGGAGGCTACAGGACAGATGAAGTGAGGCTGGGCTCCAGGGGTGAGGCGGTGAGAATGGAGACTGGGCAGAGCAGCAGCTCCCCTGGGGAAGTCATCTGCTGGCTGAGCCATTCTGTCATTTGGAAACTGTCCCCAAGCCCTTGCCTGGGCACAAGGGGAGGGAGACAAATCTGAAGTGGCCCGAAAGGCTTTGGGATAGCAGTGAGTTTGACAGTTAGGGAGGTGAGTGTTCAAATCACACGGCTCAAGACACTACTTCCTATTTGTGTGAACTTAAGCAAACTGCTCTCCCTCTCTGGGCTTCAGCAGACCCGTGACTGAGGGAGGGGAGGAAAGTGGTGGGCAGGAAGCACCCCTCAATTCCCCTCTGCATGGCTGTGAGGGCCAGGACCTATGAAGAACAGACAGAGAAACGGTCAGACATCCAGCCCGGAGCCTGCACCCAGGGCCAACCTGTGCGGGGGGCTCGGGAGACCATGAGTGAAACACAGGGACCTGGCGGGACATGACCTCAGCCAGGCTATTTAACCTCTCTGTGCTTCAGTTTTCTCCTCTGTAAAATGGGCACAATCACAATACCTAATTCATAGTTAGTGAAGATTAAATGAGTCAATATCTTTGAAGTACAGCACTTAGAATAGTGTCTGGCACTAGAAAGCCTTCAATTACTGAGTTATTTGTCTTCTGCTCACAAAAATGGTAATAGATGTCATATATGTTTTGTTACCTGATTTTTTCCACCTTTCCACCTCCCTATATTTCAGTATGTTTCCATGTGCATACACACGTCCACAGCATTACTGACAGCACTTTATTGTGACTATCTGACATTAATTTTGCATCCACCACTGCTGTTGCCAGATTTTTGCTTTCTTTAGGAACAGTCTCGCTCTGTCACCCAGGCTGAAGTGCAGCGGTGTGATCATAGCTCACCACAGCCCTGTACTCCTGGGCTGAAGCAATCCCCCTACCTCAGCCTCCAGAAGAGCTGGGACTGCAGGTACATGCCACCATGCCTGGATAATTTTTTTAAAATGTTTTGTCTCACCAGGTTGTCTAGGCTGGTCTCAAACTCCTGGGCTCAAGCCATCCTCCCACCTCAGCCTCACAAAGAGTTGGGATTACAGGCAAGAGCCACCATACCCAGCTTCAATATTTTGCTCTTATATGCTAAGCTCAATGTTCTTATAAATATGTCTTCATTTCCTCAAATAAATTTGCTTTGAGTAAAAAAGTTGAATCAAATTTAAAATACCTGGGCCTGGAAAGGTGGCTTTCCTCACAGGCTGCCCCTCTTCCTGTTCATCCTCAGCCTTTCTTACAGAAGCTGCCAAAGGCCTTTCTGGATTCACAGAGTCTGGGAAGGCTGGAATGGGACACCTGATTTCAGGAACCGGTTTCCCTGAAAACAAGGTGGAAAGAACATTATTACTATTCCATGAAGTGGGGTAGCCATTGAGAGACTGCGTCTGGAAGTCAGAGACCTGGGTTCTAATTCTGGCTCTGCCACAAATGCACGGTGTTGCAGGGCGGGAGGGTCTTTTCCTCTCTGGCCTCGGCCTCCCCATCTGTAAAATGTGGTGGCCCAGGTGTGCTGGCTCACACCCGTAATCCCAGCACTCTGGGAGGCTGAGATGGGTGGATCACCTGAGGTCAGAAGTTCAAGACCAGCCTGGCCAACATGGTGAAACCCTGTCTCTACTAAAAATACAAAAATTAGCCAGGTGTGGTGGCAGGTGCCTATAATCCCAGCTACTTGGGAGGCTGAGGTAGGAGAATCACTTGAACCCAGGAGGCAGAGGTTGCAGTAAGCCGAGATGGCACCACTGCACTCCAGCCTGGGCAACAGTGCGAGACTCCATCTCAAAAAAAAAAAAAAAAAAAGCCGTGGCTGCACACAGCAGTCCCAGCGAGGGCAGAGCTCCGATGTGCTGAGCCACATACCTGCTTCCCACCAACCAGCTGTGTGGCCCCCAACAAGTCACCGTCCTCCTGTCAGTCTCTGTTTCCTCACCTACAAAATGGAGGTAATGATAATGGTGTCCACTTGCCTCCCCCTGGGTTGTTGTGAGGGGAAAGAAGAGTAGAGATGGGGAAGGGGGCTGTAGACTGCAAAGTTCCGTGAACATGTGAGCAGGTCAAAGATACCATCTCGCTAAGGCCCCACTCCAGCCCCTAGGGATAAAAGTTCTGGCTGGCCTACAACCTCCCTTCCACGCGGTAGAGACACGTGTATCCTTCCCTCTTGCATGGATGGGAATCCCAAAACAGCAGCCATGGCCACTGAGGACGGGCTACACGGGGCCCAGGCCCAGCTGCACAGACATGAATCCTCACAATATCTCTGCATCTCATTTCTGTTCCGAGATGAGGAAACTGAGGCCTGAGCAGGTTCAATGACTTGCTAAGATCACATGGCCAAAGGCAGGCAGGAATGGCTGAAGAAGTCTCCTGACTTCTCAAGAGTAATCATTTCCTCTTTACATCAACTTGGGAAACCCCAAAGGTGCTTGAGGGTGTGTTAACCTCAGCTTCCAGCCAGCTTTTCAGAGCTGCTCTGTGAACAGCTTCCTCTCCCCTCCTCCACTGGGCCCTGATCTTATCCCTTCTGGCTAGGCCCTGCTGCCAGCTCAGGCAGCCTCCACACCCTTGCCAGCCTGCCTCTTACTAAAGTACGCATCTGGCCTCGTCATTTCCCTGCTTGAAGCCTTTATGGGGCTCCCCACTGCCTAGATAATGTCCACATTCCTTAGCCTGAATCCCCATTGCCTCCCAGATAAAACCCAATTCTATAGCCCTGCAATCAAGGCCTCACTCTCTGGTGGTGTGGGATAGACTCATGTCTGAGAATGACAAAAACTGGGGCACTGAAGTCCCGGGGAAGGCTGTGACTCACTTGATGTCACACAGAGCATGACAGAAAGCACGACACAGGGGATGTCACACAGACGTCCCAGGTAGGGCTGGGACAAAACATCTCCAGCGGCGTTTCCTTGAACTGGTGAGCTGTGCCTCTCTGAACAAAACCAACTGTTACCCTGGGACTTCGCTTTTCAAACCCAAGCTTTTGGGCTAAAACAATAAGACCTAAATTTGCATAGCACCACACTGGTATGGCACCATGCAGATTTATGTAATTTTCACAACAATCTCTGGTCATTCATAGGATTATCTGCATTTTATTTTTCAGCATATTGGGGCTCAGGTAAGTGAAATGATTTGTGTCAAGTAAAACAGCCAATAACAGTCAAACCTGGGACTGGTTTCACTGTCTTCCCACCCAGCTAGGGCAGAACTACCGAAACCACTGCCATCACTGCCACCACCGGCCCGAATACCTGCAGAGGCACATGCCCAAATCCCTGAACAAACAGGAACAAAGGGGTGATCACGGACTTTCCCAGGATGGGAGGAGTCGGGGATACATCGGGAATGAACAAAAATAACCAGGCTGAATGGCAAGGGGTGAGAGTGGCTTCTTCCTTGTGTTTTCTTTACTGTCACTGACATTTTAAATACACTCTTTTTCTTTCTTTTTAAAAAGAAACTATATGGTCTTGCCACACAGTGCAGGCTGGTCTTGACCTCCTGAGCTTAAGGGATCCGCCTCAGGCTTTTGAGTAGCTGGCACTACAGGTATGATTAAGCCTATCTTATAAAAGCAGCAGCAGGGATTAGCTATTTAGAGTTAAAGCTCTGGAATGGAAGCTAACTCCATCACTTCTCAGCTATGGTTACTTTGGACAATTTTTATGAAGAATAATGGAGACACTGCTTAGCTCAAAATATGGGACCTTTATTACTGTGGTGGTTATAGTCTTAAAATATTGGTTATCTCTTAAATAGTCCACATATTGATTATAAGAAGAGTAGGATAGGAGTCTTTTAGTTATCTTTTTCTTTTTTTTTTTTTGAGACAGTCTCACTCTGTCGCCCTGTGCTGGAGTGCAGTGGCGCAGTCTCGGCTCACTGCAACCTCTGCCTCCCAGGCTCAAGCGATTCTCCTGCCTCAGCCTCCCAAGTAGCTGGGAATTACAGGCACGCACTACCATATCCAGCTAATTTTTTTTTTTTTTTTTTGTATTTTTAGTAGAGATGGAGTTTTACCACGTTGGCCAGGTGGTCTTGAACTCCTGATCTCAAGTGATCCACCTACCCCAGCCTCCCAAAGTGCTGGGATTAAGGGCGTGAGCCACTGCACCTGGCCTGATTTTATATTGTAAGGTTTTTTTTCCTTGTGATTTAGTCATATCATAGAATTTTTCAACAAAATGATTATGCATTATTTGCACAGTAAAGTATACTTCTTTAAAAGAAAAACCAGTTAGGGAGCTAGCTAAAATAATGACTAGAACTGAGTCTTCCAAGCTAGTATGAATAGCATTTGCCCTGGGGACCCCTCTGGCTCCAGTGAGCAGACAATGAATCAGCCCTTCATGAGATTCAGATCCGCCTCACTTCCGTTTTTCACCAACGACTGTCCACGTCGTGTACTGATATGTTCACTTCAAGTACCCTCCCTATAGCCTGGGAGATCTCAAGTCAGGAAGCTGAGGCTCAGTAGGGAACAAGAACTGCCCAAGGGAGACAGGAAGGCAGGCAGCACTGAGGCAGGAAGGCGGGGTCTCCTCCCAGAACCAGGGACAGAGGGGGACACAGAGAATACACACTTCTTTCCCGACCTGGGCTCCACAGGCACTTCCTTGGTTCGATAGGCCACGCCCCCCATCCTCAATTGCCATCAGGCCAAGGCCTTTGTGGCTGAAACTCGAAGTTTAGAAAATAGTTTCTTTCCAACAAGGGCCTTGCCTGCAGGAATCACCGTCCACCCCATGGCATCCCACTGCCTTCCACAGGCCCAGGAGGACAATAAACAGTCCCTAGGCCAGGCGCAGTGGCTCACGCCTGTAATCCCTGCACTTTGGGAGGCTGAGGTGGGCCAATCACTTGAGGTCAGGAGTTCGAAACCAGCCTGGCCAACATGGCGAAAGCCCATCTCTCCTAAAAATACAAAAATTAGCTGGGCATGGTGGCACATGCCTGTAGTCCCAGCTACTCAGGAGGCTGAGGCAGGAGAATCACTTGAATCCAGGAGGTTCAAGAGGTTTCAGTGCACCAAGATCGTGCCACAGCACTCCAGCCTGGGCAACAGAGCAAGACTCTGTCTCAAAAAACAAACAAAAAACCAGTCCCTCTTACAAAATGACAATGAAGAATGCCGGGCTGAGTGCTGATTCAAGCATGGGTCTGGAACAGAGCTGTAGCTCCCAGGGTGCACAGAAGTGAAAGTTCTGCCTGTGCTCCCTGGAAGGCCACCCCCCTGCCACTCCCACTTCTCTTCTTTCCCAGCCTCCTCTCTCTGGCAGGGAGAGATTGCCTCTCTCCCTTCACCCTCCCTCCTCAAACCATCTCAGGTGAAACCTGTCTTCCTGGAAAGGCCTTGTCATCCTCTTGACATCTGTGTCAAAACGGCAGCAGTGGCTCCCCTGGCTCAGGGCCGGCTGGGCTCACTGGTGAAGTCACTTCTCAACAGGGACGTCCTGCAGAGGCCAAGCTTGCAACGATATAAAATGCTCTCTAAAGGTCTCACCTACACCTAGAACTGCCCATGACCCCAGCAAATGAAGCACCTTCTCCTTGTCTGAGGCCTGGCTGAGCCTCATTGGTCTCATCAGTAAAATGGGGATGAGGGTGATACTCACAGCCACACTTGATTTCAGTGTCCTGTTCCTTTTTTTTTTGAGACAGGGTCTTGCTCTGTCACCCAGGCTAGAATGCAGTGGTGCAATCACAGCTCACTGCAGTCTCAAACTCCTGAGCTCAAGCTATCCTCCTTACTTAGCCTCTCACGCAGCTGGAATTACAGGCATCCACCACCAAGCCTGGTTAATTTTTAATTTTTTGTAGAGACAGCATTTCACTATGTTACCTAGGCTGGTCTCAAACTCCTAGGCCCAAGTGATCCTCCTACCCTGTCCTCCCAAACTGCTGGAAGTACAGGCATGAGCCACTGCCCCTGGCCCAGTGTCCCAGTGTCCTATTCAGGATGATGTTTTGTTCAGCACAAATCTTTGCCTTTCTGTCAAAACACATTTGGTAGGAACATCAAGGCCACCAACCCATTTGTGGCCGACCTCTGTGGGCTCCATCCGTGGGGAAGAGTAAAAGTGTCATTATGTTTTTATCCTAAAGAGAGTCCAGCTTTTCTCTTTCTTTTTCTTGTTCTTTCTTCAGTGGCATGCGGTGGCCCCACCTGGTACTGCAGGGGACTTGGAAGCAGGCAGGAATGGGGAACAGATGGGGAGGGGCAGTGTTAGCAGGGCTGCGGGCAACCAGACCTGTCAGCACACTTGGGGCTGATATCCACTTTGTTGCACAAAGTACTGGGTCACAGCCAGCCACGGATGTAAGCTAACAGAGCCCCATGTCGGCCCCAACAAGAAGTTCTGGTTTCCTGTGAAAGCCCCGTCTTAGCGAGCTTTGAGTTTCTAGATGTCTTTAAAATGCGGCAATAAATGGTGTGTATAAACATGAACCACCCTCATCTCCGCTCTGGAGCTGCCAGCCTGGTCTGAGCTGGGGGGCAGTCAGGCCCATGTATGCCTGTCCCACTGTCCAAACCTGAAGATGGAAAAAATGGCCTCTGTCCTCATCCCTCCAAACCTGGTCCCTGCCAGCTAGACAGACGCAACGCCCACTCGTTCAGGCTGGCACACCAGAGAGCTTGTGAAATAAAAATAGAACACCAAAGTCAGGATGAGGCAAAGGAAGCCAAATGCCCACAAGAAAGGGCTGTGACGAGCTTTAACGCTCATGCTGAGCTTCCTGTCTACCAAGGCCAAGGTTCAGGAGTGAGCGGCTTGTGGGCTTTTTATCACAGAGGGACAGGGGCAGCCTCAGGCTTCCAAGACAGCACTCTCTCCTCCCAGGATTAAATTCTCAGGAGAATTCCACACATAAAGTTGTTTCTGCAGGATCATGAGATCCAAAAATACAGACTGATCAAAGAGTAGAACTGGGATCACGAGAGTAAGCGAAGGAAAGCATTGGCTCTGGCTTGAACCAGACCCAGGCTCTACAATTCCAGCTTCACGCTCAGGCACAGACCTCCTAACCCTCTGAGCTTCATGTGCTTCTCCTGCGGAGTCAGAATAATAACCCCACACCTCTCGGGGTGGCCCCAGGGCTTCACGATGACAAATGTGAAGTAGCTGGCGCAGGGCAGAGGCCTGAAACACTGTGCAAACAGCCACCCTCCTTCAGTTCTGCCAGAAGGTGCAGATAGAAAAGAACTTCCGATTCCCAACTCGAAGGAAGGAGGCATTTAGGGCAGAAGGCAATCTTTAACATTTTAAACACTCTAATGAAAACCAAGTCTAGGTAGGCAGCAACTTGGTTCACAGTCCCGAGAGACACAGTGGCCATGGGGGCAAAGTAACACAGGAGCCTGGCAGCAGGGAAGGTGGGGGCCTGCGCCAGCCCTCTCATGCCATTGACAGCCAGCCTCAGTCACACACTGGAGGCGGGTAGCCCAGGGTTCTCCCTGCCAGGACCCCCAGAGATGGGAAGGGGATGCAGGTGACTAAGGGAACCGCTAATCTCCTACACCTTAGGTGGCCACAGGCACCAGGAGGTTGAAATGGTGGTTCTCAGACAGAGTCTGGATTTTTGGTTTTTGTTTTTGAGGCAGAGTCTTGCTCTGTGCCCCAGGCTGGAGTGCACTGGTATAACCACAGCTCACTGCAGCCTCTACCTCCCAGGCTCAGGCAATCTTCCCACCTCAGCCTCCCAAGTAGCTGAGACTACAGGAGCATGCCACCAGGCCTGGCTTTTTCAGTTATGGGCTTATTTTTATTTTTGTTTTTTTTGGTAGAGACAGGGTTTTTCCATACTGCCCAAGCTGGTCTCAAACTCCTGGGCTCAAGCAATCTACCTGCCTTGGCCTCCCAAAGTTATGGGATTACAGGTATGAGTCACTGCGCCCAGCCTGGAATCTGGGTGTCTTTGAAAGCTACCTTGCTGAGGCTGAGTACCCACAGTGATGAGGGCTGAGTCTCCGGTACAAGGAGGAAATGGGGGAGGGACAGAAGCACTTCTCTGTGCCCCTGTCATGGTTCACCAGAGCTCATTGCCAGGCATGGTTTCTTTTTCTCTCTGATCTGTTTTCAAAATGCCTGTTATCTCCCTAATGAGCATGAATCACCGATGCCATGGAAGGCAAATGAACTCCCAGAAGTCTGGAGCGTGTCCTGCAATCGGGCTCACCAGCAGGAGGACCCTCCTAAGCCTTAACTTCCTCATCCAACAAATGAGATGTGGAAGTGGACCCCCAACCCCAAGACTTGCCATGAAAATAAAAAAAATAAACGCCCAGCAGATCTAAGCTACCATCATTTGCTACAGTCTCGTTCTGTTGCTCAGGCTGGAGTGCAGTGGCACAATCTTGGCTCACTGCAACCTCCACCTCCCGGATTCAAGCAATTCTCCTACCTCAGCCTCCTAAGTAGTTGGGATTACAGGCACCAGCCATCACACCCGGCTAATTTTTGTATTTTTAGTCGAAACAGGGTTTCACCATATTGGCCAGGCTGGTCTCGAACTTCTGACCTCAGGTGGTCCTTCCTCCTCGGCCTCCTGCTACTGTTATTATAATGATCATCTCTAATTCTAGGCCAGGCTTTTTTCCCTAAGTGCTTTCCCATATCTGTGGCCTATTTAATTCAGATAACAGCTCTAGGGGACAATTGCTACCATGTATAAGGTAATTAATTTCTTATATCTGAAGAAAGTGAAGCCTAGAATGCAGATTTATTTATTTATTTTTCTTTTTTTCTTTTTTATGTGGTTTCAGAGGAATTTTTTTTTATGAATGCAGATTTATTTATAATCTGCTTGTTTATGCCCTACTTCCTTCGGGAGAAGAATTAAAGGATGTTTACCGGTGCTGGGCCTTTGGCTGATGGGGCCCGTCATGCTAGCTGCCTGAGAACATTTCACACAGTGGCAAATCCAGGAGCTGCCGGAGCAGAGGGGACTCAGAGCTGGCAACAAGGTCTTTCCTCGGTGAGCACACTCTGGAAATCCCCCCTAACTCTTCACGCCCATCAAACTAAACAGTAATTTGTTCTTAAGCTGACTCATATGGCCGGAATAGATCCCTTCCAGAGCAAACAAAAGTGATTCAACTGTAACTAAAGAAACCTCATGCCAGCTGGCCCTATCAGGGCAAACAGAGCTCTCTACGCCCTCTCTTTTCCTTTCCCTCCTAATCCCTGGGTTTGGCCCTCCAGGCCGTCCACAGTCACACTCAAAACACAACACACACACACACTCAAAACTCCCAACTCAAGCTAGACCTGAAATGAGGCAAACCTGACGGCACAGCCTGCCTTCCGAATTGTGCAGTCCCTGGTTCTCCAGTGAACTTGGACTCTACCAGCTGCTGAAATGACTCATTCTTTCTAATTCATTCATTGTGTTAGGGAAAGGGGAATCCTTTATCAAAACTGACATAATACTGACATTAAGCTAGTTAAATAAAAGACACCTAATTGTAAACTGGGAGGAGCTCTATGCTGAAAACAAACTCGAGGGAGGGATGCCTGATGGACCTACTTCCACAGGCCAGCCAGGAAAAGCTACTGTGAGGAGGGGCCATGTACGCAGACACCCAGAGGATGAAAAGGACCAGCCATGGAAGAATGGAGGGAAGCTGGGTGGGACAGCATTTCGAGGAGAGGGAACACAGGGGCAAAGGTCCTTAGGCAGCAAACACTGGCATATCTCCACAAGTGAAGGATAACTTTAGCGGCTGAGGGGAATGACTGAGGAGGAAAATGGCAGAGATGAGGTTGCAGGCTGGGTGCGATGGCTCACGACTATAATCCTAACACTTTGGGAGGCTGAGTCGGGTGGATCACCTGAGGTCGGGAGTTCGAGAGCAGCCTGACCTATCTGGAGAAACCCCATCTCTACTAAAAATACAAAATTAGCCAGGCGCAGTGGCGCATGCCTGTAATCCTAGCTACTCAGGAGGCTGAGGCAAGAGAATCACTTGAACCCGGGAGGTAAACGTTGCAGTAAGCTGAGATCATGCCATTGCACTCCAGCCTGGGCAACAGAGCTAAACTCCATCTCAAAAAAAAAGAAAGAGAGAGAAATGAGGTTGGAGAGCTGGGCAAAGTTAGACCGTGCAGGGCCTTGTAGGCCACAGTTAGGCAGAACCTTACCATAAGTGCCCTGGAACTCAGGTAACCTGCAGCTGAGAGAGTGCTTACAAAATAACCATTTGCTCCCTCTCTCATACCCCTGCCTCATTTGCAATTAGTCTGCGCCACATGACTGGTTCTAGCCAGAGTATTTTAAGTGGAGATACTATCCATCACTTCCTGGACAAAGCACTTAACAGCTAGTGAGCCTCTTCCATCCCTGTCTTCCCCGGCCACAGTGACCTTGGAAGCCACACGTTCCCGATGACATAGCTGGCTACAAGAAAGCAGGAGGCTGCGTGACCCATACTGGACTTCAGGTGAGTGGGAGATCAATATTTGTTGCATCGAGCAACTAGATTTCAAGGTTCATCTGTTACTGCAGCATAACTGAGCCTATCCTGGCTAATGTATCATCTCAGTATGTGTCCAAAACTTGCAACCGGAGGAGCCTACTTGTAAGAGCTAAATATCTAGCAGGAGTTCAATAAAGGACGGTTCACTTCACCTCGGTTCTTACCCTTCCTCTCTGAAAAACTGAGGACTGGCCAGGCATGGTGGCTCATGTCTGTAATGCCAGCACTTTGGAAGGCTGAGGCAGGTGAATCACGAGGTCAGGAGTTTGAGACCAGCCTGGCCAATATGGTGAAATCCTGTCTCTACTAAAAATACAAAAAAAAAACTACGTGGGTGTGGTGGCACGCACCTGTAGTCCCAGCTACTTGGGAGGCTGAGGCAGGGGAATCGCTTGAACTCAGGAGCCATAGGTTGCAGTGAGCCGAGATTGTACCACTGCACTCCAGCCTGGGCAATAGAGGGAGACTCTGTCTCAAAAACAAAAAAGCAAAAAACCCCCCAAAAAAAAAACCTGGGAACTGGTTTAGAGGCATTCCATACTCTGTTCATTCTAACACCACTCTCAAGAGACCAGCAGTGACTAAAGCCTGGCTTTTTTCCAATGGAATAATGCATGAGTGGAAGGAAAAGGTCAAGTGACCTGTCCTGAGCCACTCAGCAATTAACTTTAAGAAAACCTCACCATCTCTTAGGCTTTGAACCTTCCAGTTTATAAGAAAAGCAGATAGGGCAATGTCTTCACCCACTTTCCAGATGGAAAAAGTGAGGCTTGATGCAAACCAGTAACCTACCCAAGAAGGGGTTAAGGTCAGACAGACCTGAATTCCCATGTTGGCCTCATCACTACGGGCTATGTGGCCTTGGGACATTACTTAATCTCTGAGCCTCAGTTTCCCTTCTATACAATAGGGATAATAAGAGTTAAGAGAAAAGACGCTTACCTGGCCCATATCAGGTGCTAAATACAAGCTACTACCAGAACCCAGGTGCCCTGACCCCTGGCCTGTGGAGTCTTGGCTCACAACAGTGTCACCTCCAGTGGCAAGTCTGCAGTGGGTCAGGGCCTGGATGTAGGCATGTTCTGTTGTGCCCTAGCAGCTGGAAAGGGGCAGAGGTGGGGCAGCCTTCCAAGAGGGCAGGCACACAAGCCCTGTCTGGACATGGCACAGCCCGGCCCCTTCCGGAAAGGAAGGGTTCCTTCTCTTCTGTTTCATTTTACGTAGCAGCCCCAAATTTTCCACTCAATGAGAGCCCAGCTCCAGGAAGGAAATGACTCTGGCTGAGATGCCAAACCCAAAGTTAGAAACTGTCAAGAGTTGCACAACCAAGAAGAAACTGCATGAAAATTGTGCAACTGAAGACTCCCCGAAAGATGGTAGCAACAGATGGGAAGAGAAAACCTTGGTCACCTTCCAAATCCCTTCAGATTCCTGAAGTGTCTCCCTGTCCTACTCAGTTGACATCTAGAGCCTCACAGGCCGGCCCCCTAGTCTAGTCTATGTGGCAGCCAAAACAAGGGGATACTCCTCAGTGGAAGCCCTTCAACGTCTTTCCTTCACTCCCAGGTGAAAGCAAACTCTTGGCTGTGGCCTACATGGTGCTGGGTGGCCTGACCCTGCCCTATCCCCAGCCTCAGCCCATCCGTGGGCCTTTGTACATGCTGCTCCCCCTGCCTAGATATGTCCATGTGATCCTTCACTTCCTAGTCCACTATTCCTTTGGAAGGAGGCTCAAATTTTACTACTTCAGGGAAACTTCCCCTGATGAGATAAAATCTTCCCATCTTGGGCCCTGGGTGGTGGCTAACACCTGTCATCCCAGCACTTTGGGAGGCCGAGGCAGGCAGATCATGAGGTCAGGAGATTGAGACCATCCTGGCTAACACGGTGAAACCCCGTCTCTCCTAAAAAATACAAAAAATTAGTTGGGCATGGTGCCATGCACCTGTAGTCCCAACTACTTGGGAGTCTGACGCAGAAAAATCGCTTGAACCCGGGAGGCAGAGGTTGCAGTGAGCTGAGATCGCGCCACTGCACTCCAACCTGAGCAACAGAGCAACAGTCTTTCTCAAAAAAAAAAAAAAATCCCCCTATCTTGCACTCTCCTACCTGCCCTCCCCGCCTGACCTATATTTATCCTTTGAACACTCATACTGCAGTGGGCGACATGCATCTGTGTGTTAGGTCCTTACAATTCATCTCTCACTGGACTGCAAGCTCCTTGAGGCCTGAGGTCTTGGCTGTGTTTTCATGACTGCATCCCCAGTATCTACCACACAGCAGGCACTCTGTAAACATATTTTTACGCCAGGCACGGTAGCTCATTCCCGTAATCCTAGCATTTTGGGAGGCCAAGGCAGGTGGATCACCTGAGGTCAGGGATTCGAGACCAGCCTGGCCAACATGGCGAAACCCCATCTCTGCTAAAAATACAAAAATTAGCTGGGCGTGGTGGTGCACACCTGTAATCCCAGCTACTCAGAGGCTAAGGCACAAAGATCGCTTAAACCTGGGAGGCAGAAGTTGCAGTGAGCCGAGATTGAGCCACTGCACTCCAGCCTGGGCGACAGAGCAAGACTCCATCTCAAAAGAAGAAAAATGTATTTTTAGTTCCTTACTAACTCTCTTGTCCAGCTCCTGCGTATCTAACTCCCTGTGGCAGGGCCAAGGGAGAATTTTACCTCACAGGGCAGTGTACCTGGTTTCCAGCCTCCACCTTCAGAGCCAGAGCCATCTGCTCCCTACCATCTACAGGATCAGCGCCTAACCCAGCCTTTGGTGGCATTTAATCAGCTGTAGAGCTCAGCATTGATTATAGTGGATTCTCCTTTGCCTGGGAGCCGCAGCTGGGATACTCACCTCTGCCTCAATTCCTGCTCTTAAGCCCCAAGACACCAGCATACGAGGTCTGGAGCCTGGCCCACAGTCCCCTCCTAAGCCTGGTCATCTGGAAAAATCCAGGTGATGTTGGGCCCTAGGCCCAGAAACAGACTCTGAATGCTGGTCTGAACATACAAGTACTGCCCCTGACCCCCTAGGTTCTCCACCATGGGGCTTCCCTGAGATGCCCAGCACCATCACCATGGTCACCATTTCCCCAGAGCAGTGACTCACAAAGTATATTGATCTCATATTAGTAAGTATCAAATGAAAAGGAGTACCATGGTCAAATATGAATGGGAAACAATGGCCTAAATAAGTTTCCTTGCTGAAGGACTTATCAGAGCCTTCATGGTTGGTGTGTATTATAAATCTCCAAAGGTGGAGGCAGTGATAAAGTATGCGTGGTTTCCAGAGTTTAGTTGTTTATGGACCCTTTTGTTTGCAGCAGGGTATCTTGCTGGACCACTCTTCTGAGGCACGTGGTGTGGGAAATGCTACTCTAGACCATGACCTGCCACTGCAGATGCCCTGTACGTGTAGTACTCTCCCCATCACAATGAGGCAGCTTTCAACTAGGATGCAAAGGCAGCATTCCCCTTTCCTGTCTGACCCAGAGAGTGAATCTTCATCCAAGACCCAGTTCTTTCCTGGAGGCTCAGTGGTCATAACATTCACAGATGGCTATTTTTCAGCTAGTCTTTGCCAGAAGATGGGAGGTGAAAGTGAATAGGAGAGGATAAAAAAGGGCTTCATCTTACAAAATGGGGCATCGGGAGACATTGCCTATAGCTTACGGAAGAAATGTAAGTGTATTTGTTAACATTGCAAAGCCAACCTATAGAGGGACTAAAAATAGTGATACAGGTGGAATAGACCTAATCTGAAAACCTGAAATCCAAAATACTTCAAAATCCACAACTTTATGAGGAGCAACCTGACACTCAAAAGAAATGCTCATTGGAGCATTTCAGATATTGGATCTTCAAGTTAGGGATGCTCAGCCACTAAGGATATAATGCAAAAATTCCAAAATCTGAAAAAAAAATTAGCTAGGCATGGTGACTTGCACCTATAGTCCTAGCTACTTGGGAGGCTGAGGCAAGAGGACTGCTTGAGCCCAAGAGTTCAAGACAGCAGTGAGCTATGATTGCACCACTGCATTCCAGCCAGGGCAACACAGCAAGACCCTGTCTCTATTCAAAAAAAAAAATAGGTAAGAAAGAAAACGAAGACCGAGACTGTAGCTAACAATCCGAGTCGACTAAGAATCCCCATTTTGGGGGATCTTAAGAGTCAGCCTCAGCAGCAGGGAAGACCACGGTACCAACCTTTCTAATAATCTAATCTCTGCTCTACCTTTCTCAATTCTACTACTGACCCTCAGAAGAGGTTCTCTGCCAAATACAGAGAGTTCAAAGGCAAAAGTCAAATCAAGAGTGTTGCCTTTCCATCCAACTTACTCTTAGGTGGCTTCAAGGGAGCTCTACGTAAGCACATTAAATTGGGGGATGAGTGGGGGAGACTGAGCACAGAAGCCAGGAAGTAACAGACCAAACACTTCAGGGCTAAGAATTACGATGTGTCTTGCCGGGCGTGGTGGCTCACGCCTGTAATCCCAGCACTTTGGGAGGCCGAGGTGGGTGGATCACCTGAGGTCAGGAGTTCAAGACCAGCCTGACCAACATGGAGAAACCCCATCTCTACTAAAAATACAAAAATAGTCGGGTGTGGTGGCACACACCTGTAATCCTAACTACTCAGGAGGCGCAGGCAGGAGAATCGCTTGAACCCAAGAGGCGGAGGTTGCAGTGAGCCAAGATCGCACCATTGCACTCCAGCCTGGGAAACAAGAGTGAAATTCCATCTCAGAAAAAAAAAAAAAAAAGATGTGTCTAGGCTGGTTCTTTGGCTGTGATTACCACACAGCAGAACTGATTAGAAGCCAAGAGAGCAGAAGCTTACAGTTTTTTGACAGAATTGGGTTGCCAAAGAAACCACAGCTGAATCTGATAAAAGCTGGTGATGACTTGACTCCTACACCTCCACTCAAGCCCTCAAACCCACACCAGCAGGAGGTGGTTTGTGAAAGCCAGGTAGCCCTGGCTGGGCACAGTGGCTCACGCCTGTAATCCTAGCACCATGGGAAGCCGAGGTGGGTGGATCACCTGAGGTCAGGAGTTCAAGACCAGCCTGGCCATCATGGTGAAACCCCATCTTTTAAAAAAAAAAAAAAATTAAAAAAAAAAAAAAGAAAGAAAGCCAAGTAGCCCTAAATGAAAGCAAATCCTCAGTTCCATTTCAGATAAGGCCACAGAGAATAATGAACATGGAAGCTCCACTTCCCCTGCCTCCTAAAACAGCCAGAAATCACGGAGGACCAGGTATCAGAGCAGTGGTTTGTTGTTTTTTTTTTTTCCCGGATGGAGTCTTGCTCTGTCACCCAGGCTGGAGAGCAGTGGCACATTCTCAACTTACTGCAACCTCTACCTCCCTGCAACCTCTGCCTCCTGGGTTCAAATTATTCTCTTTCCTCAGCCTCTCAAGTAGCTAAGATTACAGGCACTCACCGCCACGCCTGGCTAATTTTTGTATTTCCATTTTTATTTATTTTTGAGACAGAGTGTCATTGTGTTGACCCAGGCTGGAGTGCAGTGGCGTGATCTTGGCTCACTGCAACCTCCGCCTCCCAGGTTCAAGCGATTCTCCTGCCTCAGCCTCCCGAGTGGCTGGGATTACAGGCGTGAGCCACCACACCTTGCCTAATTTTTGTATTTTAGTAGA
>CAUYLG010011289.1:0-63488 GCA_963573385.1 Cacajao melanocephalus | reverse complement strand
GCAGTTTTATTTACAGAAGCCAAGGCCAGCAGTTATTGTGAGGAGAATGGGGCAGCCGTTACAACTTATTTTAAAACACAACTTTGTCTTTTATAAAATAGTGTTGTTCAGGTTCTAACTTTAGGCCAGCTATAGCACATTATGATCCACTGCCAAATGGTTGACAGCTTTTTTTTTTTCATAGTCTTAGGTAAGCGTATATTACTTGGATGGTTCATCTGCAGGTTGCCTTTTTCTCAGTTTTGAATAGAGGAAAGATGTTACCTGCTCACCCATAGCATGGCCAGTATTTGCTCAGGAGCTGCATGTGGTCTCTAGAGACAACTCCTGGCTTTTTGTCTGAGGATGTTCCTGGAAACCTTATTGGAAGGCAGATTGGATAGTAATGAACTGAGCGCTTGCCCATGTGCTGTTGTGTTTGGCCCTTGAAGGAGCCTGGCTGGCAGAATCTGAGAACTGTGGCATGATTGGGGATAAGGGCAGAGAGCTGTCATGATACAGATTTGACGATGCTGAGTGGGCAGAGCAGCAGAAGGCAGGCTTTGAAATGAGTGGGCAGCCTCACAAGTGGGCTGAGCAGAGGCTGGCAAGAAAGGAGGGAGTGCTTTGCTTATAGTGACCTATTTAGGAATCTTTTCAGAACAGGATGCAAGCGTGGATGTTCTCTAGAATGTTATAAGGCAGATAAAGTCCCCTCCTTGGTGGTCCCATTGAGCCTTAACCTCAGTGTAAAAGTGATGCATCTTAAAACCTATTTTAATAAATTTTATATAATTATAACTGCATATATAAAACCATAATTTTATGTATAATTTTATATAAAATTTGTTTAAAAAAAAGTTAACTAGGCTGGGCACAGTGGCTCATGCCTGTGATCCAAGCACTTTGGGAGGCTGAGGCAGGCAGATCACACAAGGCCAAGAGTTCAAGATCAGCAGGGCCAATGTGGCAAAACCCCATCTGTACTAAATAGACAAAAACTAACCAGGCATGGTGTCACAGGCCTGTAATCCCAGCTACTTGGGAGGCTGAGGCAGGAAAATCGCTTCAACCTGGGAGACAGAGGTTTCAGTGAGCTGAGATTGCGCCACTGCACTCTAGCCTGGGCGAGAGAGAGCTTCTGTCTCAAAATAAAAGGAAAAAAGTTAACCAGCATTCTTGAATTTTACCCATCCTGGATCTCTGCTATTCACATTGGTGTCTTAAACCAAGTGCATTTTCCAAGAAAAGTCATTGCCTAAAACAAATTGTCACATGTTGTATTGAAATTATTTTGGTTACTTATTGTGCCTGTCTACCAGGTATTGCATATAAAAGTCTTGAGAAATGCTTGCTGAGTGAATGAATGTTTGCGCTCTTTTCTCGTGACAACTCACAGCACACAGAAGTCTGAGATTTGTAGACTACTGATTGCTAAAGAATTGGGATGTTGCACCAAAATTAAAATTTTCTTTATTGTATTAGTTTTTTGTGTTTAACTCTGGCATCTACTTTGTTTGGAGCTTTTGTAATGTTGGGGTTCAGGGACCCAGGGGAGCCCTCAGTTCCCCTGAGAGGATGTTTCTCCAGGTTCTTGGTCTATCACTCCCCAAGAATGGGAGAGGAGAGCACAGTGCAGTGTGCAGTAAATGCCGGACTCAAAAGTGTTTGTAGAAAGTGATTTATTTAGGTAGAGAGGGAAAAGGGGGAAGGAGAGAGAAAGAAACAGCTAGCTCTCACACTGAATGAGAGAGAGAAAAGCCGCTCTCACAGTGAGTGAGAAGGGTTCCCAGAGGGAGAAAACCAGAAAAGGAAAACTCACCTCACACTGAGTGAGAGAATCCAGAAAGTTGGAATCCAGGAGAGGAAAGCAGCTTACACACTGAGTGGAAGGGAATAGACAGAGAGATGGAGTTTAGACGGGGAAGACAGGTTTTGCCGAGAGTGTGGAAGGGAACTCCAGAGGGGAAATCCAGGAGCAAGAAAGAGGCTTACATGAAGGGAGTGTTTGTGGAAGGGGATCCAAACATGGAGTCCAAAAGGGGTGTGGAAGAAGGGGACTTTTAACCTGGGAGGAACCCCCACCTTCCCCAAGACCTCTGGCCAATGAGAGGTGTTCCTTGGCACTTCCGCTGGAGTGATTGACTTTTGATTCTTCCGGTGCCCACAAAAACCGAAAACCGTTAAATCTCCCGGATGGAGAGGGATGGAGAGAGATGGGACGGGGGCATGGCGCTGGGAAGTTCTTGCCCTTAAACCTACTCCTCTTTGTGGACCCGGAAAGAGACCACATTCCCTCACTTTGTCTTTTATAAATAAATAATTAGGAGTCAAGATTTCTAAACATTTTATCTTCAAATCCAGGAAAAATGTTTTGAAGTCAATTAACCAGCCACTACGTGAGTGTTGATCATGATACGAATTAGCTTTATTTTGCAGATGTGGTGGATGCTGTACAAAGTATTTTAGTGGAGGGGTCTCATTTAATCCTCATAATAACTATCAAAAATATAATATTTTTATCCTCCTTCTACAAAGGAGGGAATTGAGGCTTGGCAAGGTCCAGTAAAATATGCTCAAGGCTATACAGTGTGAAAGTGGGCTTTCCAGGACTCAAGAGCAGGCTTGTGTGATTCCAAGGCAAGTACTGTAAAGTGTTTCCTGCCATCATGTGAGATAAATATTTGTGTTTGTATTTGTCACCGTTGCATGAAACCAATCTGTTGCTATTCTCTAGCCTCTTCCCTATGATTCTGAATCCTTGTATAAATTTAAGCTGTTTTCATCATTCATTAGAGCCAGATGTCAACTATTTATACTCTGTATTACAGAGAATACTCTAAAACAGGGGTTGGCAAAACATTTGGCCTGTGGGCCAAATATGACCCACTGCCTTTTTTATTGTTCAGCTTGTGAGCTAAGAATGGTTTTTATAGTTTAATGGTTGAAAAAAAATCAAAAGAATAAAAATATTTTGAGACACATGATAATTACATGAAATTCAAATTTCAGTGTTCATACATAAAGTTTTATTGGAACACAGCCATGCTCATTTACCTACATGTTATCTGCGGCTGCTTTTGTATTACTAGGGCAGAGTTGAGTAGTAACAAAAGACAGCATGGAGCACAAAGCCTGAAATATTACTATGTGACCCTTTACAGAAAAGGTTTGCCAACGGTTGTTCTAAACTCTAAGTCTGGGAAATTGAATTATGGTGGTATGCATGTTTCTGAAGCCCTGGATAGAACACTAGCAGTGTTTTGTCCGAATATGCAGTTTGATTGTGCATTTTTGGAGGATCCCCAAAGCTTAACAATTCTTTTTCATCCTGGTGACCTCAGAAGGGCCTCACTCTGGAATACATTCTTACTTTGTAGTTCAGGAGATACAAGTACCAAAAAGTCACTTCTGCTAATGCCTCACCTGGCCATCACACACCAAACTCTTCCATCCAGATATCACGGTATTGGGGAAGAATGACCGTGGTATGTTTGCTTGGATGGGGACTCTCATTTACTTGGATGGAAGAACTCAAGAAGCATTTTTGGGTTGCAGGTTGTTTGGTATCTTGCTGTGCGTTTCATTGTAATTTCTCACCAGGGAAACACTGCTTGCTGTCCTGGCTGGGTTTACTTCATTTCTATCATCTTTCCTTTCTTGTTTTAATAATTCCAACTTCATCTTGCCTTCTCCTTTGCTTCATTTTGAAAGAGTCCCAGTTTGCATTTTTTGCCAGTTCTCTACTTTCTTTTCCCAGGACTCAAAAATGATTCTTGGGGGTGATGTCATTTTCATATTTATCTTTCTTCTCTTGCATGACTTAATCAAATAAGTACATATATTATAATTTGTGAGCTGTGTTCTGAGGGAACTAATTGCTCATCATATTCTTTTAAAAGGACCGTGGCCAGTTTTAGTCTCGGTTAACTTCAGTCAATTTGTACAATAGCAATGGAATGTTTTGGCATCTATTGGAGCAGGTGTGGGCCATATATGTTCTATAGACTTTTCAGAAATTCCATGCAGAAATTATGTGAACCAGATGGTACCCTTTTGATTTGCCAGACATGCATACTTAAAGAAATATGGCGCATTTATTCTCCTTAGGCGACTTAGTTGGGGTTCTTTGGGGATGTAAATCAGCTAAAATTGTCCTAATTGAAAAATTCTTTGGAGTTTGTCATCAATAAAATAAGCAGTGTACTATCAGAAGACCAGTGTAGACTTTGAGGGAACAGATATTACTGGATTCATTTGATTTACTTCTCTGAGAATGAAAAGCCCCATAGATTTAGGTAAAAGAAAATATAATCCATTATATGCTTTTACTTTGATAGGATTATGGATTTGCTCACTTAGGCCTCTTTGGGGACACTTTCAGCAGGGAGAGTATGTGGATGTGAGGGAGGTGAAGGAGATGGCATGGGTCCCAGGGAATGAACAGAGAGTGAAGGTCAATTCATTAAACCGAAAGCCGAAGGCATTCTGAGAAGATGAGACTTTAGGGGATATTTGGAGATCATGGAAGGGGCTGAACCTATGGGAGGGGAGCTCTTGGGTTTTCTCTGAGCAGGGAGAAGGTGTGCATGAGTCATAGTTAAGTCTAGGCACAGAGATTTGGGATTCAGCAAGGATTGCAGAAGAAGAGATAGTATCTCTCTGCAGATAATATGAAGAGCACAGTGGAACTGGGAGCCCCAGCCAGGTGGGGAGAGCTGAGTCTGGTTGGCTATCTGCACTGGCACTTGCGGGGGACTTTGGGGAAATGTCTTTCAGTTTTCTTACCTGCAAATTGGGGTAAATACCTCAGAGGGCTGATGGATTTGTGCACTTACAAAGTATTTTGCTCAATTCTAACTTGTAACGTTGTGGTGAGGCTTAGAAGGAAGCGCTTATGTATCTCAAGCGCTTTATACATGACATATAGTTTAATTAATGCGAGTTTTGGTAAAGTAATCATTTAGCATATTGGTTAAGAGTTTGGGTTTAGAGTCAGAGATCTGGCTGGAATCCCAGCTCAGCCATTTTGGTAGCTGTGTGATGGTGAACAAGTCACATATCCTATGTAAGCCTCACTCTCCTCTTCTGTATAGTAGGGTAAAGAGCAGCTCCAACATGGCGGACTCAACTTTGGGGATTAAATGAGCTAATGCACGTGAGGTACTTAGCACAGGGCTTGACGCATAATAAACCTGTAATAAATGCTAGCTGGTAACTTTCTCCACTGACCTCCCTACCTGGAACAGAAAATGAAATTCTGCTTCTTAAAACCAAATTTTGCCAAGCTTCATCCTTACAAACCAACTGCCTTTAGAAATGTCCTCTTTCTACTCTTCTCTGCTCCATGGGGAGCAGAATGCTGGAGTGATGACTTATGTCCCTCAAATCCTCTCTACCCTTCCATGATATCACACATTTCCATACTGCATGTACTAAGGTCTGCACTTAATTTATGATGTAAGGGCCAGGTGCATATTTTCAGTACCCTTCAAAGGCTGGGTATATTTGGGATTGACTCTGAAGGGGGAGTAGCCTGTTGTTTCCTTCATACAGTAGGTATAGCCTGATGGTTAGAGTGTGGGGTAGTATAACTGGACTGCGTAGTTTGTTTTCTTGGTTTGCACTCCACTGTAAGCAGACCTCGTAGTGTGTGTGTGTGAGTGCATGCGTGTGTGTGGTGGGTGTTAATGTTGTTCTTGCAGCGATCCCAAGAAAACTAGCAGAGGAGTAGGGAGAGAGACAGGGAGGAGAAGGAAGCCAATAAAGATGCACTATTAATCAACTTAGTTACCCCTGAGGGTAACTGGAGCTCATTCTTGCTAGGAAACTCTCAAAGACAGCATAGAAGCCACCTGAGAGTTATCCCAGCAAAGGCAGGAGGCTGGGGCATTTATCCACTAAGTGCGCTGCCCTGCCTATCATTGGCTAAGGACTGCTTCTGGTACATTAACTCTCTGGCACTTCCAATTAGCCTGGCACAGGGGCTAATCTTGTTCCTTTGGTTAGAGGGTAAAAAGGCATCCAGACTGAAAGTTGCATTTATTTGGATCTTGTAGAAGTGAGTCGTGGGGGCCGTTTTTAGGGCACTGACAGCATCTGCCCTCCTGTCTAAAGTGGAAGGCTGTCTCTGCATCTATCAGCTCTGTGATCTTGGGCACACTACTTATTGTGCCTTAGTTTCCTCTTCTGTAAAATGGAGACAATAATAATACCTTCTTCGCAGACTTGTGATGGGAATGAATTGAATTGAACTGATATGTGTAAGATACTTGGTAGAGTGCTTGCCATGTCATGATTGCTAAATAAATGCTAACTTTTATTATTTTGTGATTATTCATTGAGTTTTTTTCAGGTTCTTTGTCAATGTAATAAAATTCACCATGTTTGTTGTGATATAAGATGAAGATTCTTTGGATGGAAATTAATTAGTTGTTTCTTTGGGCATCAAATCATTTCCCCAATTTTTATTTACTTGAAAACTATTATGACAAAAATACAATATATTTTAAGGTTAAAAAAAATCCCCTTTAATCCTATCACCCTTCAATTATTACTTTTATCTTTCTGTTCTTTTGGGGTCTGTCGATATAAATTCATATTTCTACACTGTTATAATAAATAATGGCGAAACTTCATTTTTATTACTGTTTGTTCTAAAAATAAAATAGCAACCTTGTACCCAGCATAATTCACAGGTTTTATAAAGTTCTCACACTTTATGAAGAAGATGCCGCCATCCCCATTTTATAGATGAGAAAACTGAGGCACACAGACGTTATGCAGCTGTTTTCAAATCACACAGTGTTACCCTGTAGGGCCAGCCTGAGCCTGGGAGGTTTGTAAGGCTCGGGCCTTGCCTCTGCTCTGTGCTGTCACGGTGGCTGGGATGGAACGCAGCTTGGAAATACAGCCAGCCCCCAGTATCCATGGGGTCCACATTTGTGGAGTCAACCAAAAGCAGGTCAGAAAAATTTGAGAAAAACACCATAACATCTGAATTGAACATGTGCAGACCTTTTCTCGTCATCATTCCCTAAACAATATAGCATAGCAACTATTTATATAGCATTTACATTATATTAGGTATTATAAGTAACCTGGAAAAGATTTAAAGTGCTGTGTATGCAAAAATGTGCATAGATTATATGCAAATACGACTCCATTTTATATCAAAGGCTTGCCCATTCAAGGATTTGGGTGTCCCATGGGAGTCCTGGAACCAATCCGTCATGGATACCAAGAGGCAGCTGTGCATTTATTGGTGCATGCCTTCTTGCCTGGTGCCTGTTTGTTCTTTGTGAATTAAGAGAAATAATTCCTGGCTGGGTATGGTGGCTCATGCCTGTAATCCCAGCAGTTTGGGAGGCCAAGGCAGGTGGATCACCTCAGGTCAGGAGTTTGAAACCAGCCTGACCAACATGGTGAAACTCTGTCTCTACTGAAAATATAAAAATTAGCCGGGTGTGGTGGCAGCCACCTGTGATCCCAGCTACTTGGGAGGCTGAGGCAGGAGAATTGCTTGAACCCAGGGGCGAAGGTTGCAGTGAGCCGAGATCCCACCACTGCACCCCTGTACTCCAGCCTGGGGGATAGAGAGATTCTGTCTTGAGGGAGAGAGAGAGAGAGAGAGAGAGAGAGAGAGAGAGAGAGAAAGAAATAATTCCTATTCCTATCACAGGGAGTGGAAATATGCTGAAATAATTATTTGCTGAAATTGTTTTTCAACAGATGACTTAGGGAATCAGGAGATTTGACACTAGGACATTTGGTGGGCAATGGATTTCTAGTAATTTGTTAGTTTTGTTTTATTGAAGTGGAGCTGTATTTAAACTGCTACTTCTCCCTGTTGGTTTGGTTTAGTTGTCTTCAGAAATGGCTAATTTTATTTGTATTTGACTTGAGTTACATTAAACCAGGCGAAAATATTTCTTAAGAGCTGAAATTTCAGGTTGGCAAAAGGAAACAACGCAATCTTTAATCATGTATCTGAAAGAGCACAGTGGTGCATTATGAAGGCAGAACTCTAAAAACCCTGTACAAAGGTTTTTAGAGACTAAAGGATTGATCTTTTTTTTTTCTTTGACAAAACATCTCTTTTGATGTGTGCAGAAAACTATGTAATTTGGGTTACATTGAAAGAAAGCTACTCTTGTTATTTCTCTCTCCAAGAAGCTGTGTTCTTCTTGGATCTAATATTTTCTACAGGAGACAGTTCTACTTGAGAGATAAATATTACAAAAAGCCAGTAGAGAGGCATTGAAATCTATTGTGGGAAGGAGTGATTTAAAATTTTCTTATTCAAAGAAGATGGCACTAAAGAGGGGCAGTCATTTCCAATTTATTAGTTAACAGAAAGATGAGCGATTTGTCGTCCTACCCATAGTGTTTCTGTCAGAGTGCCTGTTTGTCATTTCCTTGCCAACACTGGGTCTTGTCATCCTTTTGAAATGTTTGCTCTTGTGATCTCTTTTAAAATGTGCATATATTGATTTTACATATGTGCTGATCATTTGCATTTCTTTTGTGAATTGCCTTTTGGTATTTTCCATTTTTAAATTGTCATTTTCAAATTTACCTTTATATATTAAATATATTAATCCATCATCATATATCTTGTAATGATTTATTTAGTTGATCTTTTGTGGTTGTTGCAAGCTTTTTTGTGTATTGTTTTCTAGTTTGCAGTTTTTATCACAAATTAAATAAATTGTTTTGGATATAAAGTAGGCTTTGCTTTTTATATATTGTTATTAATGTAGACTCCCTCCCCCAGGGGTTGGTTTCCAAATCTCTTTTCTTTCTACAAATAAATTAATCTGTTGAGCCTTCTTAAGTTTTGAGAGAATTTTCTCGTTTGTCTTCTAAGTCTCTCATTTGGTTTCCTTTGATATGCAAGCTAGTTTTTCTATGTTATACCATTTTTAATGTGAATAATTCTGTTCTAGGAATAGAAATCTTGATCTCAGTTTGTACTTCTTCCAGGGGACAATGTCATCAAGAATCCAACCTGGAAATTGGAATCAGTGTACTGTTTTGACTTTTCCTTCCTTTGCTTTCTGTGAGTTTGTTTCTCACAGTCATACTTACTTTGATTTTTCCGATTGGTTTTCTTATTTTAAATAAGAGCATGGGAAAAAATAACTCAATATATGAAGAAACTCAGTTTCCCATGCTCTTCATGGGAAGAGCAGCTTCCCATGCTCTTTCCCATGCTCTTCAAAGAAGGCAGCTTCAATGTGTCTAGTTTCAGTAGGTGAGATATAGTCTGTTGTCAGCCCAGACAGGGTGAGAAGGGAGAGCTTCAGATTGATAGTTTAGCAAGGGGCTTGCTCTAGACCAGTTCAACCCAGTGCAGACTTTCTGTGCTGATGGAAATGTTCTTGGATCTGAGCTGCCTGGTATGATAGCCACTTACCACACGTGACTACTGAGCATTTGAAATGTGGCTAGTGCAAGTGAGATGGATTTTTAAAGTTTTATTTACTTTTAATTAATTAAAATGTAAATTTAAATGACCACATGTGGCCAGTGGCTATGTATTAGATCGCATGGTCATCGTGAGGGTAGGGTTCATGTGTGTTTTGTTTACTATTGTGTTCCCAGCCCCAGTACTTGTCATCCAGTAGACACTTAATATTCATAAAAATTAATGGATGCAGCCAGAGGAAATCTCTGGTAGGACTTCTTTCCTTGCTGTGCCAAAAGTGCCTTTTGTTTTTGTGGGTCTCCCCAAAGTTGCAGAAGTCACGCTACCCTCATCAGTAACTACTACAAGTGCTATTGGTGGGATATCTGTAGGATTTCCACCCCTGTGGCCCTTTTTATGTCCCACCGTATGTGCAGTCTGACCAGTGAGATCAATCCATCCTTGCCTTGGGAATTCCTGCCTGCTTTCTGTGTTTCAGAAATTTCTCAAAGCTGCTGCCAGGTAGTTGGGAGTTGCCCTAGATATTTCCCAGTTTTATAGTCCTGTGGTCATTGCAGGGAGAATGTTGGTGCTAGAGGGAAAAGAACTGAGATCTGTGTTTTGAATCAAGAGCCTATTGTAATGTTTCTGTGTTTTAATGGCTTACTGTATCTTGATGCAAAAGCTTCAGTGTTCACAAGGCTCCACTACTGATTGTATCTTTCAGTAATCTCAAATGACTCCCTTTAATCCCGTTTTCTGCCTTCTTATACTCAGAATGATATAAATATTTCCCCCTAATTTAATTTTTTCCTCACATTTGCCGTCATCTTTCAGTGTGACACTGTGGTGTTACTTTACAGGCATTTTTGTTGTTGTTGTTGTTGTTGTTGTTTTGTTTTTAAGACAGAGTCTTACTCTGTTGCCCAGGCTGGAGTACAGTGGCGCGATCTTGGCTCAGTGCAACCTCTGGCTCCCTGGTTCAAGCGATTCTCCTGCCTCAGCCTCCTAAGTAGCTGGGATTACAGGCACACACCACCATGACCACGCCTGGCTAATTTTTGTATTTTTAGCAGACGTGGGGTTTTACCATGTTGGTCAGGCTGGTCTCAAACTCCTGACCTCATGATCCTCCCGCCTTGGCCTCCCAATGTGCTGGGATTATAGGCATGAGCCACTGTGCCTGGCACTTTAAAGGGCTTTTAAAGAACAGATAATTTATGTTTTAACCAGTTTTGATTGTCTTTGCCTATTATTTAATGAGAAAATCTCAACCATATGTACTGTTGATACAGTGGTATGTCTGGTCATCTGCCATTTTGTTTTCCTTGTTCTTTGCTTTTAGTTCTGTCTTTATATTATCATTATATTTACTTTATCTTGTACTTTTGTCTGTATCATAGTTATGCCATTTCTAATTCTAGTAGTGGATCCTATTAAGTTTTTAAAAAATCTTTAATAAATCTATATTTATGAAATTGCTGAAATCAATAAAAAATAAGTTTTTTTTCACGATCCCTGATAGACAATCCCACATTTTTTTGTTTTGGTTGTTTTTCTGTATCTCTTTTCTTTTCTTCCATTTCCTGAGACTTTTGGCAATCTAATCTAGTACTATTCAAGTCAGCATTTCACAAATAACCTCAGTGATTTTCTTTTGTATTTCTCTTCATAATCTTGTTATAAATTATGCATGCATTTATATTAAACTTAGTTGATGTTCACTTTGCCATTTTGAGTTTTTAGGTTTTCCAAACTCTATCTGACATGAAGCACATTTTCAAGTAAATTCTTCAAGAAGTACACCATATGTTTTCTGAGACTTCGCATACTTAGAACATTTTTTTTTTGGTTGCCTTCTGTTGCGAACAACAATGTGTCTTAATATAGTAGTTTTAAAGTGGAAAGTGTTTAAATATTAAAATGTAGATATTGCAGAATTATCTTCTAAAACCTCCTGTTTGGGGGGTAAATATTGAGGCCATCCTGATTTGTATTGCCTTGCAGATAATCTCTCTATCTCCTATTTTCTCACCTTTGAATTCTGATGACTTATTATTTGTCCTTGAGACTAAAAAATGTCTCCAGAACATGTCTAACAGTTCTTAACCTTTCCATTAATTTTGCTTAATATATGATGAACCATGCAAACTGAAATCTGTTTTCAACTGAGGAAAGGTTTTGTTTTTTTTTTCCTGGTAAGTGTTTGTTTATTGTTTGGACACTATTTGTGTGGGTTTTATTTTGGGAGGAAATAGTTTTTAGGTAATTTTTTTTCTCCATTTTTGAAGTATTTCTCCTCTTTTTCTATTAATTGCATTTTTTTAAGCATTGCAAAGTGTGTGAAGTTTATCTATTTATTTTTTTGAGATGGGGTCTTGCTCTGTTGCCCAGGCTGAAGTACAGTGGCACAGTCATGGCTCACTGTAGCCTCCACCTTCTAGGCTCAAGTGATCTTCCTGCCTCAGCCTCCTTAGTAGCTGAAACTACAGGTATGTGCTACCACACCTGACTAGGTTTTTGTTTTTTTTTTCCTTTTTGCATTTTTTTTTTTGTAAAGTCAGTGTCTCCCTGTGTTGTCCAGGCTGGTCTTGAACTCCTGGGCTCAAGCCATTCTCTTGCTTTGGCCTCTCAAAGTGCTGAGATTTCAGGTGTGAGCCACCATGCCAGGCCTGAAGTTTAATGTTTATTGTCTACCCTGTGAATTTGTTTTTTACCTTCTATTTTCAGAAATTTTATACATACAGAAAACTAAAGACAAAAATATAATGAATACCTCTACCCCATCACATAGATCAACAGGTGTTAACATTTTGCCATCTTTGCTTTATCTCATTTTCTTTTTTCTGAAGCGTTTTAACAGACCACATAACATTTCATCCCCAAATACTTCAGTATGCACATCTGAAAAATAAGGGCCTTTTTCTACTTAACCATACTACTATTATCACACCTAACAATGATTCTTTATGTCCTCTAATGCCCAGCCTATATTCAGATTTCCCTAATCTTGCCCAAATGTCTTTCATGGCCAGCCTGTACGAACCTGGATCTAACCAAAGATCATACATTGCATTCGGTTGTTATGGTTCTTAAACTGCCTTTTTTCTTTTAAATTGAAATTTATGTAACATAAAGTTAGCCATTTTAAGATGAATAATTCAGTGGCATTTAGTACAGTCACAGTGTTGTACAATTATCATCTCTATCTAGTTCCAAAACATTTTCATCACCCCAAAGTAAAATGTCATACCCTTTAAGCAGTTACTCCCCATTTCCCCCTCCACCCAGCTCCTGGCAATCACTAATCTATCCTCTGCCTCTGTGGATTTACTTATTGAATGGAATTGTACAATATGTGTCCTTTTGTGTTTGGCTTCTTTTACTTAGCACAATGTTTTTGATAGTTATCCATATCGTAGCATGTATCAGTACTTTATTCCTTTTCATGGCTGAGTAATATTCCATTATCTAAATATACCATAATTTGTCTATTCATTTATCCATTGTGGACATTTGGGTTTTTCTCCCTTTTGGTTATTGGGACCAGTACTGCAATGAATATTTACCCTAGTCAGCTCAGACTGCTATAACAAAACACCAGAAACTCAGTGGCTTAAATCATAGATATTTATTTTTCAGTTATGGAGGCTGGGAAGTCCAAGATCAAGGCACTGGCAAATTTGGTTCTTGATAGAGGCCCTCTTCCTGGCTTACAGATGGCTACCTTCTCCCTGTGTCTTCACATGGCAGAGAGAGAGAGTGAGCACTCTGGCCTCTCTTTCTCTTCTTTATAAGCACACCAGTCCCATCATGGGGTCCCTACCCTTGTTCCTCTTCTAAGCCTAATAACCTCCCCAAAGCCCTGCTTCCAAATACAACCATATTGGGAGTTAGGGCTTCAACAAATGAATTTGGGAGGACATAAACATTCAGTCCATACAATACTCATTGTATTTGCATCCTGCTTTCAATTATTTGGGGTATATACCCTGAGTGGAATTGCTGGGTTATTCTTCAGTGTTTTAATCTTGAAGAATTTTTAACCTGTTTACCTGTTCTTTTTTCTTTCTTTTTCCTTCTTGCTCTTTTCCCGCAACGACATCAATTTAATAACATGACTAGTTAAGTCATCTCATGTTTTTGCTTGACCTGATAGTTTCCTTTTGTTCTTCAGTATATTCCTCTGTGCCTTGCATGTCTTATAATTTGGGTACCATGTTTTTATTTTCTCTGAGGTCTCTTTTTCCCCCTCAGTTTACCGTTTGACATATTTGCCTCTTCTTTTTGGTATATGGACTATTTGGGGAGAATGTGCCCTCATTTTCTATTGGGAGCCCAAAGGAGTTTCTGTACTTCCTGCAATAAATGTATGTGCAAGAATGTTTTTGCTCTTTTTTTTGAGAAACTGTTTTTGTCCTCTTATACTTCAAATTCTGGTCATAGGCATCAGACTGTTGTGTTTCTCTTTCCTTATCCATGAATAGACCTAGTGTTGGCACACGGACGTGATACACTGGCCATATGCCACTGACCCTGGCACAATACCTTCTCAGCCAGGGGCTGAGCTGGTGGCACCGCCAATAGGACATTCCTGGTCTGTGGCCCATGTCAGGAAACTCTTTTTGGCTGACGTAGTTGTTCTTTTCTATCATTATCCATTTCTTTCTTTTCTTTTTGAGATGGAGTCTTACTCTGTCGCTCAGGCTGGAGTGCAGTGATGCAATCTCGCTGCAACCTCTGCCTCCTGGGTTCAAGTGATTCTCCTGCCTCAGCCTCCCAAGTAGTTGGGATTACAGGCGTGCACCACCACGCCTGGCTAATTTTTATATTTTTAGTAGAGATGGGGTTTCACCATGTTTGCCACGCTGGTCTCAAACTCCTGATCTCAGGTTATCTGTCCTCCTTGGCATCCCAAAGTGCTGGGATTACAGGCGTGAGCCACCACTCCCGGCCTCTTCTCTCACTATCCATTTCTGACAAGTGAAAAAAAATGGATGTGGGTCTTGCGGAACCTGAGGCTGGCTCTGAACAGTCTTTCGTGGATGCATACACCTCCCTGCAGGCGCTGCTCCCAGGTGAAGAGGTTGCGTGCCTCAGAATGCAGTTAGCCTGGGTGTCTGTGCATCAGGCTGAGTTCCTGCCGAGGAGCTGAAGATTTGTGATGAATGTGGAACTAAAGTTATTGAGGAGACCAAGAGACTTGACCTGGGAGTGCTTTTGTGGTTTGGATGGGATTCCTTGAGGCTTTTGTGGAGGAGCAGTCCATGCGATCAGGTTGTCCGTGGGTCACTGTTAGCCCATATGTTCTTTGCATGAGTTAGAAAAAGATGCCTCTTCCTCAACACACTTTACTTCCATGCGTGGGAAAACTCTACTGTCCTGAGTTGGTGATTTGACAGCCGCCTGCTGGAAATGCGTATGATAAGTACACAAGTCTGCTGCAGGAGGGGCGTGCTTCCCTTCCGTGTGGCACAGTTGTCACCCCCTGCTTAGCTGCCTCTGGAGCCACTTTGGGTTTTGTGGCTGATGTTCACTAGCCACTGACTCTGCGTCTGAATTCCTTCCTATCATAGAAGATCCTTCTGATTTGGGCTTATGGTCAACTCTTTATTTTTAAGAGCTGTTGCTACCCCTTCTCTCCACTTTTATTAGTTTTCGTGGGGACTTAAGTGAGCATCCAGGCACTGTTGTTGATCTGCCTCTCTGATCCAGAAGACCATGTTGACTTTTGGACAAAGATCCTGGATAGTTCTGAAGCTATGATGCTGTGCACCAGGGTTAAATGGGGGTCCTAAGACTCCAGAATTGTTTGTCCTAGCAGCTTGTGGCAGCTCAGCTTGGGTAGCAGAATGGGTGCCTGTAATAGATAGCTATCTGCTTTTCAGTTTATGGAAGGCTTCATTTCTTCTGACTGCATTCTCGTAGGCAGGTGTCACATCTTCTGTGACTCCAGGATCATGAGGCTGGTTCTCGGGTTTGACTCTGGGAATCCTGCTCGTTGGTCTGCTTTTCCTAATTATGTCAGTGAACACCTACCTACGTGTGAAGAAAACTCAAGCTGCACAGTAGAGCTAAAGGAAGAAGGTAAAAACCACCTCAAATTTCCATGATCCAGGAGTAATTGCTATGAACCTCCACTTCCCCATCCTGCCCCCATTTCCTGTCTCCACCCTCATCCAGTTTGCTTTTCCAGGATCGTTACTGCTTCCTTTGGTGGGGGTAAGGACTCTCCGTAACCACCCCATCTCCTGAAGGAACTGTTACCCCATCCATAGCCAGCATTTGATAGCCCAAGGGCAAGTTTATGTATTTGTGAACCATGTTTTTCTTCTATAACTAAAAACCTGAAGATCCTTCAGTATTAAATAGCCCAGTGTCCCTAGGGCACAATGGTTTTGAATTTCAGTCTGCTTTTGCTGTGTGATCTTGGGAAAGTCACTAACCCTTTTGGGCCTCTATCTCTATTTAAAATGAAGAGGCTGAACCGAAATGCCCTTTCCAGGTGAAAGCAAGTGGTGGAGTTAGGCCTATTTAGGGAATAGAGAAGAGCCTGTGAGACAGGTTTGTGCCTGTGTGTTGGTAGAGTTGAGTAGGAATTGTCAGAAGCTGATATAAATAGATATATAGATAGGTGATTGATAGGTAGATGACAGCTAGATGATAGATGATTGATGGATTAGATGATAGATTACAGATAGATGATAGATGATTGGTAGATGACAGATAGATGATTGATAGATTAAATGCCAAATAGATAGACAGACAGACAGATAGATAGATAATAGACAGATGATAAATAAAAGGGAACGAAATACTGTCTCTGTGCCCTGGGCATTTTTGCCAGGCAGGGGAAATTGCATCATTGGGGACAGAGTTGTATGGCCCACAGAGGTCAGCTCAGAGGTTGAGAGGAGGTTGATGACCTTGTGTGGGAACCAACCTCAGGGGAATGAATGATGTTGGGGCCCCTTAGGGGCCTCCACGCTTGGATTTTGGACTCCCCTTTCTCTGTGGGTCTAAGCTGGCTTCCTTCCGCTGTGGAATTGTGCTAACACTGACCCTTTAGTGATTTTGCCTTTGTTGTTTTTTGTTTTTTGCTGACCTTCGTTAGCAGAGGTTTTGCTCTTACACACTGCATTGTCCCAGTGACTTCTTATATCCAGTCACTGGTGGGTAAAGGCCAGAGGGACACTGAGGACTCATCAGGAGTTCTCAGCCTCCTCTCAAAGAGGAAGCCAAGGTGGCTAGGTTATAATCTGTTTTTTCTGGTTAATGTCCTGGGTAGGAAATATTATTTATGAGTTTGAAATATCCACCAAGGGCAGAGGGTGGCCTGAAGACAAACAGGAATCGAGTGGTCATTTCCTTGGCCCTAAAGTGATGTGCTGCCTCTGTGATGTCACAGTTGGCACCCCTACAACCTAGTTCAGCCTAGCACAGTACATGACAGTGGTCACTGGGTTTCTATCTGGGCAGAATAGCACCTATACATCAGGGAAAACAGACCAAGCTCTCACAAGGGCAATATCATCCTTTGGAATTTGTTCACTTTTAATTACATACTGGTCAGGAGCTTTTAAGTGAATATGACCATTTTCCCCGTGAGCAGTGGCATAAACATTGAGGACTCTCTTAAATCAAAAGATGAATGAATGGATGGAATCTTTGCTGGAATAATATGCAAACCAGGTAATATGTGCCTGACCTGGACCTCCCAACAGGTAAGAAATGGGAAAATGTTAAGGGGGAGGTGTTGGGGAAGAACAATAAACTTTGAAAAGCCATTCTCTTCAGCATAGAAGCAGATCTTCATGGTGAAAAGTGGGAAGCTCTATATTAGCAGGGAATGATGATTGACAGGGACCTAATGTGTGCTGGGTAGAGTCCGAGAATCCTGTGGGTACAAAGGAAGGTGAGACATTAGAAGTCCTCTTGTATGTTTTGGAAAGAGTCCCTTAGCTCACCTGGTCCGTAAGTCTTAATTTCTTTCTTTCTTTCTTTCTTTCTTTCTTTCTTTCTTTCTTGCTTTCTTGCTTTCTTGCTTTCTTGCTTTCTTGCTTGCTGTCTTGCTTTCTTTCTTCCTTTCTCTCTCTCTCTCTCTCTCTCCTTGTTTTTTTTTTTTTTTTTTTTTGAGACAGAGTCATGCTCTGTCACCCAGGCTGGAGTGCAGTGGTACAATCTTGGCTCACTGCAACCTCCATCTCCCGGGTTCAAGCGATTTTCCTGCCTCAATCTTGCGAGTAGCTGGCACTACAGGTGTGTGCCACCACACCAGGCTAATTTTTTGTATTTTTAGTAGAGACAGGGTTTCACTGCATTAGCCAGGATGGTCTTGATCTCCTGAGCTGGTGATCTGCCCACCTCGGCCTCCCAAAGTGCTGGGATTACAGCCGTGAGCCACCACTCCAGCTCAGTGTTTCTTGAATGAGTGAATTGGACAGTGTGGACTCTATTCTGGAGAAAGCTTGATGGAGGCAAGTGGAAAGGACCTTGGAAAATTAACCAAAACACAATTAAGCTTTTTCCTAAATACCGATGGCTAAAGAACTTCAACTTGTCAGTTTTGTATAAAACACTGCATTGGACTCAGTTGTCCTCTGAATTTAATGCTAGCATTCCTTCAAGAGTCTTGACTTTCTTTCTTTCTTTCTTTCTTTTTTTTTTTGCCTGCACTGTCTGCACATTACAGTGTTGTAAGGGCAACTTTTCTTGTGAAGTGTTATAGATAAGATTTAGAGGATCTGAACACCTCTCTGCTTTGGAATTCATGGGCGCTAAAGTATAAATAGATTCGCACATCTGACATTCAAAGTCAAAAATTCATTTGGTCTTGTACTTTTCTGGTGTGTGAGTTGGTTACAGAAGGGGCTTGGTGTTTGAAAGATGCTGTAAGGAGTGGAAGAATCAATGCCATCTTCAGATGTTCGTTCTGAGTCACAAGCAAACCCTGCTTGAAATCTGCCGGCAAGGCCTTTGAATGACACAGAGCCTGACTTGTTCACTTCATGTTTGTCCAGCTTCCACGGCATGTGGAAGGAGTTGGTCTGCTTGGGAATATGCTGAATTAAGCAACATAACCAACCAGTGAGAGGGGGCTCAAGCTTCTTTCAAGCTGGGCAACCTTTAGTTGTTAGAAGCCCATACTTCCTATGTGGTGGTGTAGGAAGGACACTGACTTACCTGTAGGTTTCTTGCCAGAAAGTAGAATTGCGATCTGATCAATCTTCCAACTATTTAATTTATAGAAAGTATGGAAGATAGGGGGGCATATCTAATGACACTATGGGAATGTAACCCACTGGATGTGGCAATTCTAAAATACACCATATTTCTTTAGTAAATACATGGAAAGGAAAAAGATGGGGGGAAGTGGTGTTAATGAAAGAAACTTTTAAGGGACTGTGACAGATGCATTTGATGCTCTGCCCACATTCACTCCACTTCTACCTCTACAGCTTGCTGGAGGCTGCGTGCTGGGGACACCTGTGACCCTTTGCCCAAGGGCATTTATTCTGTCCCCAAGATTACACATGGTAAGCAGAGCAGAGTGCCAGAGAATTAATGGCTTAAAGAGTTAATGTGTCGAAGCAGTCCTTAGCCAAAGATGGGTGGAGAGCTGGTGGACAAATACTGCAGCTTCCATTCCTCTACCTCCCAGGGTTGGGAAGACTCTCAGGGGTGTCCTATACTGTTTGCCGGAGTTACCCAGAGAGACTAAGCTTCCTTTGCCCCTAGCAGTAACACACCCTTGTTGGTGCTCCTCCCCCACTGGCTCACTTTGCGACTCCCCTACCAGTTTCTCTGGGGTCACCTCCCAAATAAACCATTTGCACTGAAATCATTGCCCCAGGGTCTGTTTCTGGGGGAAACCAAAGTAGGACAGGGACAAATCAATCCAGTGTGACATGTGAACCTTATTCAAACAAACCATCTGTCAAAAGGCATTTATGAGTCTAATGTGGAAACATGATCGTAGATGGGATAATAGATGATTTTAAAGAATTATTCTTTAATTTCTTTAGATGTGATTGTTTCTTGTTTTTTTTTTTAATGAGTGCTTATCTGCTAGAGATCCACGTTGCAGTATTTACAGATGAAATGATATGATGTCTGGGATTTGCTTTAAAATAATCCAGTGGTGGTGGCGGAGGGGCATAGTGTGGGGGGATCCAAGTGATATAAAGTGGGCAAAACTTTAATAACTGTTGAAGCTGGGTGCTAGGGACATGGTAGTTCATTACACAGGTTTTGTGGTATATTTAAAATCTTTCATAGTAAAATGTTAAAGAAAACAAAAAAATCACATGTACACCTTTCTGGTTTCCCTCCTTTGAGGCAAGATTAAATGATCTTTTCCTGGCCATGTCACCGTGACACACCAGGTCTGTCTTAGGGTATCAAAGGCTCAGCAAGTGAATCCTTAGTGTCTCAGTTCATGGCCCTCCTCCATGCTGGTAGCCTTCACTTACTCCATTGCATCCACCCATCCCATAGCCAGACTGGAGCCTTTGGCATCACCCAGACCTGCTTTACCCTGAGATCTTAAATTCCATCCTGTGAGCTCCTGCCCTGAGCGATTCCTCTGGTTCTGTTGCAGCAACTTTCCAATCTGTAACCCCTCATACAATCATAACCCATGTGGTCTTCACTGTTAAGTACCAGAACTGCTGGGGAGGATGAGCCTGGAGACCAGAGGTCAGTCCAGGTTGTGGGGCTTTTCCCGCACAGAGTCTTCAGCAATTCTAGTGGGATATCCAAGAGGATGTTGTGACTTTGGCCTTGGCCAAACACCCCAGGAGTGTTATAACTGGGAGGCCTTTGGGAGAGGAAGTGCCACCGTGGTTCTAAGAGGAAGAATAGAAACTTCAGTCCGGAGGGATCCAATAGGGGAAGAGTTCAGTTCTCAGGGAGAGAGGGTTGGAGAGAGCTTGAGTTGTTAGGGCATTAGCCAAATGGCCAGGGCTTTTCCAGAGGGAAGCTGGGATATCATCAGGAAATTAAGGCAGAAGCCTAATCCTGCATACTGGATGCATGGGCCAGGTTTGGGTGGGTCTTCTGCCCAAGTCTTGCCACAGGTATTCCAGGCTTTGGGTAGCAGGAGGAATGGCAGAGCTCAGCCAATGGAGGGAATGGGCCTGTGCCCCCTGGGGCTGGTTTCTGGCGGGCTCAGTCACTGGAACAGGTTGGGTGAGGGTGGCAATGGAGAACCTGTAGGTTGAAGATCTTTTATATTTGGCTTATTAATTGAGAGGTCTCAGCTTTGCACATACATAGGAATTGGTTTTATTTTTGCTAATCACTGCTTTCCACTGTGCTGAAGCAAATTCTTCTCTCCTTCTGTGGAGTAGGACTCTTGAGGATCCTTTGACCAGGGCTGTATCTTTCCTGCCATGCTTAAGTTTTAAAACCTTTTTATTTCTGTATGACTTAGTCTTTTTTTTTTTTTTTTTTTTGAGACGAATCTTGCTCTGTCGCGCAGGCTGGAGTGCAATGGTGCCATCTTGGCTCACTGCAACCTCTGCCTCCCGGGTTCAAGCTATTCTCTTGCCTCAGCCTCCCAAGTAGTAGCTGGGACTACAGGTGTGCACCACCTTGTCCAGCTAATTTTTTTACTTTTAGTAGAGACAGGGTTTTGCCATGTTGGCCAGGCTAGTCTCGAACTCCTGGCCTCAAGTGATTCGCCTGCCTCAGCCTCCCAAAGTGCTGGGATTACAGATGTGAGCCATTGCGCCTGGCCCCTTTTTGTTTTTAAAACATCAGTTTCCACCCTGATTGACAGTTTTTCCTCAACAGCATTTGCAGAGATGGGATCTTGGCTGCTGGTAGAGGAAGAGGGTGCTGTGGTCAGGCTCTGTGCACCTCCTCCCTCTTCTTCTTCTAGATGCTCCTTCCTTTGGTGCTGGGCACAGGAAGGACAGCTGGGGATTCTTGAGTTCTATGTGTCCCCCACCGGTGGAGGGTGTGTGGGGATTCCTGGTCTTGCTCTGGTCCCCCCAGTTCTGTCTGATGCCGGTGTGGCACCTGTGTCTTCCTGTGGTCCCATCTGTGGTATATAATCCACCCTCTTTTCCTGGCACTGTTTCCCTTACCCATGAAGCTGGCTGAACAGGCCATCGCTCCTCTCCTGCTGCTCTCCCAACCTGCACCTTCTTGTTGAATCCGGGAAACCACTGGAGTCTTCTTTCATACCCTCTGAGGGCCATGGAGAATGGTATTCCTTCCCTGAAGGCAACTCTAGTTTTTGCAAGTGGTTTTCTTGGAGTCCTTTGAATTGACTTTGGGGAAGGGAAAGCATCCTCATCAGTTTCCCATGAGAATGGGAGGGAATAAGAACAGTAGCTAATTGGCAGGGCATGGTAACTCACGCCTGTAATCTCAGCACTTTGGGAGGCCACCACTTTGGGAGGCCAAAGGGGATAGATCATTTGAAGTCAGGAGTTCAAGATCAGGCTGGCCAAAATGGTAAAACCCCATATCTACTAAAAATACAAAGAAATTAGCTGGGTGTGGTGGTGTGCACCTGTAGTCCCAGCTACTTGGGAGGCTGAGGCAGGAGAATCCTTTGAACCCAGGAGGTGGAGGTTGCAGTGAGCCAAGATCACACCACTGCACTTCAGCCTGGGTGACAGACTGAGACTGGGTCTCAAAAAAAAAAAATGTTGCATTAAACATCTTTTTCCAAATTAAGGTTGTCTTTCTGTATTTAGGAATGGACTTTCCTTAGGATAGACTACATTCTGAGACTACATTCTGAGTAAAATTAGTGCTTCAAAGGATTTGAACAATTCTAAATGCAAATTTGTGTGCATATGTGTGTGTGTGTGTGTGTGTGTGTGTGTGGTACAGTTTTCTTTGCTTCCATGATACATAGTCATTAGAAAAAAGCTTTGTAAAAAAAAAAAAGAAAAAGGAGGAGGGAGGAGAAAGGAGGTAAAGAAACATGGGTATGGATTTGTGTCTTTCAGTTGCCTTGAATTGAATTTAATGTCATTAAAAAACTCATCGGCCAGGCACAGCAGCTCATACCTATAATCCCAGCACTTTGGGAGGCCGAGGAGGGTGGACCACTTGAGGCCAGGAGTTGGAGACCAGCCTGGCCAACATCACAAAACCCTGTCTCTACTAAAAATACAAAAATTAGCCAGGCGTGGTAGTGGTGTGTGCCTATAGTCCCAGCTACTCAGGAGGCTGAGGCAGGAGAATTGCTTGAACCTGGGAAGTGGAGGTTGCAATGAGCTGAGATCGTGCCACTGCACTCAGCCTGGGCAACGGAGCAAGATTATGTCTCAAGAAAAAAAATAAAGAAAAAGAAAAATAGCTAATACTAACATAGTACAGTTCTAAGCATGTTAAATATTTTAATTGATTTAATCCTTGTAATAACCATTTGGAGTAGGCATTATCCTCATTTTATAAATGAGGAATCTGAGGACAGAGTGGATATATATGCCCTACATCACACAGTTTATGAGTTGGCAGATCTGGGACTTGAACCTTGTCTTTTTGGCTTTGGTGTTACATGTCACTCCTGTCACCCTGAAGGGCCCTTCTTTTCCTCTCTTTATATTGATTGAGTGGGAGGCAGGGGAGTGGTAAGGTCAGGGGACCAGTTTTGACACCTCTTGGAAAGTGGTGCTGTAGTAGCTGGCATCATGGCTGGAAACTTATTGGTGACTCTGACTGTGGACTATTGTGACCTTTCAGTCATTAGCTTTGGACCTTAGCTGTGATTCCAGTTCAGGAGGAAAGTTCCACTCAACTTGCTATTTCTCATCTAGCTCAGCAGTGTTGACAGGCCTGGCTCTTTTCCTTAATCTCTTTTCTCCAAGCTGTATTATCTTAGGACTTCTCTTTCTTTTCTGTCTTCCCAGATCCCATGCAGGGCAGCTCCCTTTTTCACAGACCCCAGCAAACCCCTCCCCTCCACTGTCTTTTCTGTGTCTTCTGCCAACCTCAGCCCTGAACCCCTCTGACAGCTGTCTTCTATCCAGGGGCTGCCAGGAACTACTGGAGAAAAATCTTGTAATTGTGCTGATGTTACGTAATTATGGCTTCAGCTTTAAGATAAGTGACTAATCCTTTATTATGTCCTGGAATGGCTTCTTCTTCCACTCTTTGTCATGACTCTTGCAGACCCATTACAGCCTCGAGACTCCATGGTATTAGTTCTACCTTCTTGCCCCTCATCTTCATGCTCTCCTTTACTGACACTTAATTAAGCAAGTTGGCCTCTTGTTTAAATCCTCCCCTTGACTCTGTCTCCCTTTAGGCCTCCCTTATCTCACTCTTTTCTTCACTGCTGGACTTTTATATCTCTACCCATTGCTTTCACTTCCTGATCACATATCACTGTCAACCAATGGAATCTACTTTCCCCTCCATCACACTATGGATCTACTTAGTTAAGTTACCAACGTCTTCCTAAAAGATGAATCCAACAGGCATTTGTGTCTTTATTTTTGACAACTCAGCTCTGTTGTGCGTTTTGACCATCGCCTTTTAAAACATCTACTGTGATTCCTACCACACCACTGCTGGTTAAATTCTTAACTCTCGGTTCACTGTATTGTATTTTCTGGCCTCTCTTTCTCTGTCCACCTTTTTAAAATCAGTGATCACGAGGAGTTTGCTTCTAGTCATCTTGTCTTTTCACTCAGTCCATGTTTCATGTATGATACCATGACTCTCATGATAACCCATGTGATCACCTCTTGATAATTCCTGTCCTGACATTTCTCTTAAGCTTTAGACAGCCTATCTGGACAGCTCTACTTGGACACCCCCACACATCTCAAATTAGTTTTCAAAAAATAATTTTTTTTTAATCCATCCAAACATTTTCATCACTCCAATTTGCTAGAAACTATAAAACCAACCTTCATCTTTGGGCATAGCACTCTGGAGCTGATTACCTCAGCTTCAATCCTGACTCCTCTCTTGAGTAGCTGGGTGAGCTTGGGCAAGTAATCCAACTTCCCTGTGTTTTAGTTTCTGGAAATTAAGCATATCTTCCTTAAAGGATGGACATGAAGATAAAATTAGATAATAAAAGCAAAGCTCTTGACAAATGACTCAATATGTAGTAACTTCCACCAAATGCTGTGTTTTGTTATTGTTGCCATCATTCTATTCATCATTCATTCAACACTTCTGAGTGTCCTCAGTGATTCACTTGGCATTATGTTAGGGACTCACTCCACACCCTTATCTTTCTACATTCTGTACATTTTTACTTCCTAAGTGCTCTAAGATCTGTCAATCTCTCTCTGCACCACCGTCACTCCTCAGGGTGGGGCCATATTACTTAACGTCTACATTGCCACCTCTCCCACCTATTTTCTCTCCCGCTCCAGGCCATCTTCCTCACTGTGGCCAGAGGGATCTTCCTAAAACAGGGATGGTCACCCCCTACTGAAAATCCTTCAATGGCCCTTCAGTATAAACTTGTACTGCTTCCCATGGTCCATCTGTGTCTGCTGGCCTAGCTCTAGCCATCTGGAGCTGCTTGGCAGTTTCTACATCATTCCCTGTTGGGTTATCCCTTTGGACCAGGCCCATGTTCTTCCCTCTGCTGAAATAAGCTTCTCCTCTACTTCCCTCTATTGTCCTCTTGGTGTTTTGCTTTCTCCTCCTTTAAGATTCTCTTGAATCATCACCTGCTGCTTTAGAAATTTTAGGAATTTTTATTTCTGTTTCCTTCCTTTTTCCCCACCCGCTCAGGGTAGGGGATTGGTTGCTTCATTCTCCATGTTCTTACAGCATTTTGTACATATCTTGCCTCTCATGATCAGGGGCTCTATCTTTCTTATCCCTAGGTTTTTTAATATCTAAGGCCCAGAAAGGGAGATTTACAGTTAGTAGTATTTTATTTGCTGCTTAACTCATTAAGTCATGAATGTAAAACCTGATTCTACCTTAAACTTTAAAAAATAACTTATGAATCTTATAAATTAATTGGTAAATCTGATATTTATGCTAAAATGAAAAACCCTTATCTTTGAACAATGTTTAATTTATAAATTTAACCAATTAAATCCCTCAGTTAATAATATTTATAAATTCTGTTAATTTCCTTTAAACATTTTAAAGTGTAGTCATACATGTAATCATATGTTCAATTAGTCATCCAGTTCTCACAAAGATCCAAATCCAATCAAGGAAACAAATGTCATTCACTAAGTAAATGTTCACTGAGTGCCTAGCATGTATGCTAACTGCTCCAGACTTGGAGACTCAGTGATTAATAGTCAATGAAATGACTACCAAATGGTAAATACCAAGAATCATGCCAACTGTAAACCTTAGTGAATGATTATTAGTGTTTTAACTAGTGTCACTGCACCCTGAGTAAAAGCATATAAAATCTTGTCAGTACACAGGATCTTAGAACAAACAAATACACAATAATTACATAGCAGGGCCACAGAATGAGATCTGAATAAAATCCTAGAAGATGACACTAGAACCCAAGAGCCTTGCAACTCCCTGTTATTTAAAAGCTGCATTATTTCAGGGAAAGGTACCAGTCTACTGAAAAATGGACACATGACACTGGAGAAGATCATCTGAAAGAGACTGCTGATGTCGCAGCTACTTGATGATAATGAAGGGCTGAACAAATGCCAGCCGAGATGGACTCATTCTGGAAGATGCACCCACAGGCTGAGTCCAGGCTGTGATCTCCAGTCAATAACAGGGAGCTTGACTTTATTGTGGTTCCCAGTATTTCATCGGGTAACCACAGCTGGGCTGAGGTGGTCATTGTGCTGTTCTTGGTTGGGCGAGTTACTTGGAAATGTGAGATAAGGAAATAAGTCCCTGGTGTCAGTGCTTCTGTATTGGATATAATGATCGTAATAAAGGTATATTGATAGTAATAAGCTTTGCAGGCATTTTTAGGTGTGTGTTTTGTTGCTGCCTCCTTTTGAGCACTTCCTCCCTGATCACACTTTTGCTGGAGTTTACAGAGCAAGCTAGAGTTCATAGATGAAGCCCTGGACCAACATGGCCTTCAGGCCCCACGTGCTGAGCCCTATCAAGTACCACATCTCTCTCTGCAATTGGTCTTGGATGAAATGCCGCACCAGGGGCCTTAGAACCTGGTTTCTCGAGTGGCTGTCCAAGGACTGGAGGTTGAAATCCGGAAGTGTTCGGTCTTTGGCTTCTATGGTGAACCTTAACCGATGGGAGAGGATAGGATGGCACTGGACAGATCAATTTCCCTTCCTTTCTCCCTTCCAGGGACTACTGTAAAGTGCAGTTTCTTCAGCTCTTTCTGAGAAAGTCCCATGTCTTGATGGACACACTTGCCTAGTGGCCTGGCTTGTTTTGAAGGTGGCTAGTGCAGTCACAGCCTTTATCACACAGTCCTTGCACTCTTTCCTGGCCTTGCACTCTCTTTCTTCACTCTTACCATCCTGGGCTAGTAGCTCACACAATAAATTGTCGTCACTTTAATCCTTGTCTCGGGCTCTGCTTTCTAAAAGACAGGGGCTAAGAAAGGCCCTTTGAAAAGAGTTATACTCATGGATTTTGGAATATTTTTCCTTGTCCTCTGTGTATCCCTGAAACTTAGTACTTTTTGGAATTGGCTTATGCTGTTAATGACCTTTAGACCAGAAGATATTACATTTTAAAATTATTTTTACCTTTTTTAATGTTCCAAAGTTGTATGCTTATCAGAAATAAACAAGAACTCTGCAATTCTTTGAAGGGCAACAGTTTGTAACACTGTTCTTAGCAAAATTAACAACTTTATGACATTTATAAAAGTAAATGGATTAAATTTGTAATTATTGTCTGGAAAAACTGTGTTTTTACATTTTATGAAACTTAAGCAACTCAAGTTATGCAATATTTCATACATAGGCTGAACTTTAATTTTAGATTTGTAAAGCATTAATACATCATAAAAGTACTTTCTGTGCTAACATTTTATTCTCTTCCTGACTTACATATTTTTAAAAAAATTCACTTTGCTAATCATGATCCTGTTTAATATTCTTGGGAAGGTTAGAGGCAGAATTCAGAGTGGGATTATTGGTATCACAAGAGGAACAGACATTGAAAGGTCAATTTATTCAATTTTACGTTTGGGTGCAAGATCTTAGTTACTCATCCTACACATGAGAAAACCCGTCTTGTATTTAAGACTTATTAGGGCTCCTGGCTGGGTGCAGTGGCTTATGTCTATAATCCCAGCACTTTGGGAGGCCCAGGCGGGCAGATTACCTGAGGTCAAGAGTTTGTGACCAGCCTGGCCAACATGGTAAAACCCCATCTCTACTAAAAATACAAAAATTAGCTGGTGTAGTGGCTCATGCCTGTAATCCCCGCTACTCAGGGGCTGTGGCAGGAGAATCACTTGAACCCGGGAAGCTGAGGTTGCAGTGAGCTGAGACTGTGCCACTGTACTCCAGCCTGGGCAACACAATGAGACTCTGTCTCAGTGCCCCCCTCAAAAAAAAAAAGACTTACTGGCTTCTTTTTAGGCAGAGTTTGTAGGAAAGGAAGGACACCTAATAACCCATTAGAAAAATAGATGTTTTATAAATAATGTTAATTGCAGCTATTTCACATTCAGACGGATATAACCAAGACTAAGCTTCACTCTAGGAATAATATAAGCTGTTAATCTGAACAGTAATTTCAAGTTGCTGGAAGATGTGGTATGCCTTTAGATCAAGTGACAACTATGTGTCAAAATTATAGCCTTTTCCCAAGGGCCTAATGACTTTTTAGGAATGACCTTCACCTGGGTAGGATGCATTCCCCTCATCAGTGTGTGGAACTGGACAGCAGATCAGCATCCCAGAGCTTAAGGGTTTGCAGAGTTGGTGATCACAATCAGCAGCACCTTCATTGGGTGCCCCAGGGCAAGCGAGTAACCACTGCCATGTTTGGTGTAGTGGTGAGTGAAGGCATCCTACACACAGTAGGAGACAAGAGGCCGGGGCCTCCACATCCAAGTGTGCATGCTTCCTGGATTCAGCACGTGTCTCCCACATTACCTGGGACTAGGACTTAATGCCTTACTTATATCTGTGACTTTTGGAGCACGAGGCTGTGCACATTGGAGGTGCCTTATATATGCCTGTGTGAATGAATGAATGGATGGATGTGAATAAATGAATGGGCCTGAGGTTTTTGTTTTGTTTTGTGACAAAGTCTCACTCTATCACCCAGGCTGGAGTGCAGTGGTGCCATCATGGCTCATTCTAGCGTCGACCTTCTGGGTCTCAAGGGATCCTCCTACCTCAGCCTCTCAAGTAGCTAGGACTGCAGGCATGCTCTACCTTGCCTGGCTAATTAAAAAATAGATATATTTTGTTGAGAGGCAGTTTCACTATGTTGTCCAGGCTGGGGACTCAAGGTTTTCTCATGGGTTTATTTGGTAATTGTAGTTCTCCTATTATGAATTGTTCACACCCTTGGCCTAGACATCCTTTGGAGTATTAGTATTTTTCTTATGAATTTGGATGAGCTCCCAATATATATGCAGAAGGTTGTGTGGCCAGAGGCTTGAAGGAACCTAATTGTTATTTCCTTTAGGAGCAATGGTTCAGTATTCATTAACTGAGTGTTTGCAGTGACTTAATAAAACATAATTACTCTTAATAATGAAAATCCACTGTATTTACTTCATACCTCTTGATTTTTCTGTTTGATATTTTGGATTATTTTTAAATTAATCATGTATTTCATACATCACTTACGTTCATTGAAGAAACATTATAAAATACAAAAAAATGAGAAAAAAACATTATAAAGTACAAAAAAGCCCAGTAAAAATGTTATCCACATCTCATTACCATATATTGTTACTCTTAATATTTGATATATACCCAATATTCTTATGTTTACATATGTTTGTAAAAATGCAAAAAGGAAAGGTACTGGCTTCTAACCTGCTTTTCTCACTGAATATATTGTGATGATATTTTTATGAGAATATAGATCCACATCATAATTTTTAGAAGCTGTATAATATGGAAGAACTATAATTTATTTAAAGTTTTCTTATTGTTGGATATTTAAGTTGTTATCAATTTTTCACTAATAACAATAAAATTTATTGAGTGCTTACTGTCTCAGGTTACGAGTTTAAGTTGTTTGTATACATTATTTCACCTAAGCCTCAACAACCTTACAGGGTAGGTATTTTGTTCTACCCCAGTTTTACAGATGAGGGGACTGAGGCACAAAATAATATACCTAAAATAAAAAATAAGTATTAACAGCTGGGATTCCAGTCCTGGAAATTTGATTTCACATTTGTGTTCCCAACTGGAACAATTTATAATTATAACAATATATAATCAACTGTCTTTAACAATTTCCTGGGGGGAAAAAATAATCCTGAAATAAAGTTGCTGAGTCAACATTGCATATTTTAAGGACTTTCGTTATGCATTGCCAAGTTATGTTCGAGAAAATTTCCCCCTCAATAGTGTAAGAGAAGGCACATTTTCCCATGTCATCATTTACACTAGGCTGAATATAGTATTTTAAAATCAGTATTTTAATTATCATTTCTTTAATTGTGAGATGAAATGTTACATTCTTATCTACCTTTTTAGTTCTTTTATGAATCACTGTTTATTTCCATTGTGGTGTTTATCTCTTACTGATTTCTAAAAACTCTTTTTTTTTTTGAGACGGAGTTTCACTCTTGTTGCCCAGGCTAGAGTGCAATAGCACAATCTTGGCTCACCGCAACCTCTGCCTCCCAGGTTTAAGTGATTCTCCTGCCTCAGCCTCCCAAGTAGCTGGGATTACAGGCATGCGCCACCATGCCCGGCTAATTTTGTGTTTTTAATAGAGACAGGGTTTCTCCATGTTTGTCATGCTAGTCTCGAGATCCACCCACCTCGGCCTCCCAAAGTGATGGGATTACTGGCATGAGCCATCGCCCCAGGCCTCTAAGAACTCTTTTCCCCTAAAGTTCCCTGTGTATTCTTTCCTGATACAATCTACGCCCAACTCCCTAGAAGAAGCCACTGTTGTGGTAGTCAGCTTCACAGATAGTGAATGATTCTCTCCTCCGGGTCTTCATACTCAGCCAGGATTGTTCCAAGGTTGGCCAGTGTGGCAATAGAATATGACAGAAACAATGGGATGTTGCATTCCAGATTGGGTTATAAAAGACTGTGGCTCCCATCTTGGCTCGCTCACTCTCTCACAGATGAATCATTCTGGGGGAAGCCAGTTGCCATGTCTTGAGGACACTCATGCAGCCCTGTGGAGAGGTCTGGGTATCCAGGAACTGAGGTCCTCCATCCAAAAGCCCTTGGAGAACTGAGGCTTTCCAACAACCACGTGGGTGAGCTGGGAGGCAGATCCTCTGCCTTTCAGATGACTGCACCCTGGCCCACAGCTTAACTGCAGGCTCATGAGAAATCCTGGGCCAGAATCACTCACCTAAGCTGCTCCTGGATTCCTGACTCTCAGAAACTGTGTGAGATAACAGCCATGTGAGCTATTTTAAGCTGCTGAGTCTGGGGGTAAATTTTTTTTTAGCAGAGTAATAGACAACTAACATAAGTATCCTGACTTTTATAATAATAATTTCCTTCTTTATAATTACAGTTTTATCACCTATATGTATGCATCTCTAAACAAGATGGTTTAGTTTTGCATATTTTTAACCTTTTTAAACATGGGATCATACCATATTTTAAAATTGGGTCTTGTCTCGATATTAGGCATATCCGTATAGTTGCAAATACACCACTTATATATTTATCTGTTCTCCTGTTCACGGTCATTTGTGTTGTTCTGGATTTGGGACTGTTATGAAAACTGCTGCAGTGAGTATTATGGGCGTGTTTCCTGGTACACATTACACAGGCTTCTCTTGACCTTGTGGTGCACTTGCTGGCTAAAGGACATTGGCGTCTTCACTTTTTGTTAAACTTTACTAGATAATGGCCAAAACTCACCAAATAATATCAGATTGTACTCCATCCTGCAGGATGTGAGAGTTCCCATTATTTTACATCCTTGCCAATCCGTGGTATTATTGGTCTTTCTGATTTTCCACCCTGTAAGTATGTATGTGATATCTCATTGGGATTTTTATTTTGCATTCCCTAGGGGTCAAGAGGTTGTGCACTCTTTCACTGATTTATTGGCTACTTGAATTTCTTTCTTCCTTTCCTTTCCTTTTCCGTTTCCTTTTCCATTTCCTTTCCTTTCTTTCTTGACGGAATCTCACTCTCTCACCCAGGCTGGGGTGCAGTGGCGCATATTGCAACCTCTGCCTCCTGAGTTCAAGCGATTCTGCTGCCTCAGCTTCTCAAGTAACTGGGATTACAGGTGTGCGCCACTACGCTCAGCTAATTTTTGTATTTTTTAGTAGAGAGGGGGTTTCACTAAATGTTGGCCAGGGTGGTCTTGAAATCCTGACCTCAGGTGATCCGCCCTCCTTGGCCTCCCAAAGTGCTGGGGTTACAGGCATGAGCCACTGTGCCGGGCTTGAATTTCCTTTTTAGTGGCATACTTGTTTAAGTATTTTATCAATTTTTAAGAAATTAGTTGTCTTTGCCTTATTTATTTGTGGCAGTTCTTTACATATTCTGGACACTAGCCCTTTGTTGTTACATGTTGTACAAATATCTTCTCTTACTCTTACCTTTTCACTCTCTAAAGCCTAATGATGTCTGTTGATAAAAAGAAATTATTTTACTGTAATAGGGTTTATTAATCTTTTCTCATATTTGTTTTTTTAACATGTGGTTTCTTTTTTTTTTTTTTGTAGTTGGTTTTATTAGTCTTTCCGATTATAGTTCCTGACTTGAAATCCTGCTTAGAAAGGCATTTCTACTCTGAGATTACACAAATATTCACCTACATGTGGTGGTTTTATTTTTATGTTTTAATTTAGAAATATTTAAATCATGCATCTGAAATTTTATTAAAGCTATGGTTGTGACAGTTTTTTCCCCTGAATGTGATGAATACAGTTAGCAAATTTATGGAATAATCTGGCCTCTTCCTATTGTAAATGCTACCCATATTATGAAGTGGGATCCTATATATTGGCTGTATTTCTGAGCTTTCTATTTTGTTAATTGCTCATTCTGTTGATTCTGGCACTTTCTGCCACCTACTTGTACTTACTGAGCTCTGCAGGACACATCTGATAGGGCCTGCCTCTGTGCGTTACTCTTGCTTTTTGGCGTTTTCCTGACATTTTTTACGTTTTTGTTTTGTAGATGAGCTTTAGGATCCCTTTAATATTAACATAGTTATTTTTGGCTGTGTTGTAGGTTTATTTGTGACTTGTTAGGAATAAATTAATCTTCCCACTTAGGAATGTGGCATGTCTTGCCATTTACTTTTGAATCTTTTTATGTCCCTCAATAAAATTTTGTAGGTTTCATTTCAATAGAGGTCTGGCAAATTCAAAGGTTTTAAAAATTTTTTGTTGCTGATGTGAATTGGCCCTTTTCTCCTATGCATGTTCTGATGCATAGATTTTCAAACCTCCGCTTCTTCAGAGATAAACGTTTCCAGGGAGTGGCTAAGGGCTGGAGAGCATTGCAGCTCTGCCCCTGTCTCTTTAAGAGGCTTTGTTATAGAAATCATTCTCTCTTGCTAAAAAAATCATTTTCCTGATTGGTTATTACTGAGGTTTGAAAACCTGTTTTTGTGTATACTTATTTTTAATGAATGACCTTTACTGATAACTTTTGTTGGTTTTAATTACTTTTTTAGTGATTCATCTTGGATCTTCCAGGTATTCATTCCTTTATTATTATTATTATTATTATTATTATTAAGAGATTCTCATGCTGTCGCCCAGGCTGGAGTGCAGTGGCATGATCTCAGCTCACTGCAACCCCCACCTCCTGTGTTCAAGTGATTCTCCTGCCTCAGCTTCCCGAGTAGCTGGGATTACAGGCGCATGTCACCATGCCTGGCTAAATTTTTGTATTTTTAGTGGAGACAGGGTTTCACTATGTTGGCCAGGATGGTCTTGATCTCCTGGCCTCTTGATTCGCCCGCCTCAGCCTCCCAAAGTGCTGAGATTACAGGCATGAGCCACCGCGCCCAGCCCAGGCACAATTTAAAATAGGGTAGTCAGCATAGGTCTCATTGAGAAGGGGACATTTAAGCAAAGACTTGGAGGTAAGGAAGCTGGCTATGTAGATATCTGCTGGAAAAGTGTGCTTGGCAGAGGGGAAAGCCTGTCCTTTAGGAACACGCTGGAGGCGTTTGATGATCAGGGAGGGTTGTGGCTGGAACACAGTGAGTGAGGGGATCAAAGTTGGTAAGGGAGGGATAGAGTAAGGGACAGATGTTTGTGTGTGGTGTTAGTGTAAAGACTTTGACACTGAGTGAAAAGAGGAGACATTGCAGGGTTCTGGAATATTGCAGGGACAAGATGCGCTTATATTTTTAAAAGATCATTCTGGTTGCTCCTTTGAGAATAGATTTTAGAGAGGCTGAGATAGAAGCAGGACGACTGATTAGAGGCAATTGTAAGGCTCCTCACCCAGGATCTTACTGTGCATTGAGCAATTGGTAAGGCTTATGGAATGAATGTTTTTTATATACATTGAGCATTTTCGTGTGCATTAAGAAACTGCACATTTAAAAAATGCATATTTTTCTTGAGAAACAGATGGGACAGAAGAGTGAGAGCAGTGGGATTGCCTTTGGAACAGGCCATTTTGGTCAAGCTTTGTTCTGGATAAAGAAGATGGGGAATGAAGGCTGACCTGCCATGGAGGCGAGGAATGGGCAGATATGCCCTGCCTCATCTCATGGAGTGAGGGCAGAACCCGGGGAGCACGTTCTTAGATGTCCCACTGACACTGGAGAGGGTCAGAGGTTGAGGATAGACAAGGACTATTATGATGAAGGAAGTTCATAAGTTCGTGTTTTGCTTCTGAATGATTGCTGTGCCTTTCTAGCTTTAAACTGGTTTATATTTTCTGCGACCTCACTTCTTCCTATTTAGTAGATCACAGCTTCTTGGTAATTTATTGCTCAATAATGAGAGAAGGAAAGAACTTTGTTTTCAAGTTAAGACTTCATATGTCAAATCCGTTTTTGTTGGTGTGATAAATGCTGGTTTCTGTTAAATTTACCAGGTTGGTCAGTGCTGGTTCCTGATGTAAGAACCATGTTTACTCTTTTAAGAACATGATTTAAACTTCTAGAGAAAGGAAGAGGGCAAACATCTTTAAAGAATAGGCTGTTTTTATGATGCCTCTCTAATTATTCAGAAATATGAATAGTTCAGGGATTTAACTCTAGAATAAGTATAAATTATCAATTGCTGCCTTAAAGGAGTTTACAGTCACTTTGAAGAGATTCCTCCCCTCACCCCAACCAGTTTCACAAAAGCTATTTTAAATTATACCCTTGGAAAAATTAAACGAAAACACTGCACGAATATGTTTGGTGTGGAGTTCATTTCTTTCATTTGGTCCTTTCACTTTGGGCCCACACACTTTGGCCGTCCTGTAGGGAGCATGCCCAGATTCGAAGTGAATATATTAATATATGTGTTCACCCATCAATGCCTTGTGTTGAGGGAAAAACAGAAGAGAGTGTCATGGAAGGCTTAAGGATTCTTTTTTCTTTTTTGCTGATACAAAGTGCTTTTTGTTATTCAATGCATGTGCCATCATCAGACAACTTCATCCAGAATGCACAGCAATTCTGTAATATAGCTCTGCCTGGTGCAAAATACCTCATTTTGTATAGAAATGCAGAATTGCTTCATGTAGATAGAATAGAAAGAATCTTTGCTTTATTCATGTATGAATAAAACGTCTTTGTTCATGGAAGAGAAAACTGCCTCTTATTGTTTGGAAGCTGTGTGAATTTTAAATTAAGCTGATGGCCCACTATATTACATCTTTCAGGGGAAAAAAATTAGCTTTGCTTATATAAGTTTGGAATCTGCTGTCTAACCTAGTGGCCTAAATTATTTTTGCTTTGGAGTTTGGTTATTATGTAAAGGCATTGTGTTTGCCACAACCATTGCCTATTAGTGAATTGCTTTAGCAAAATTTTATAGTCCTAATTTAAAAAATTGCTTATTTATTCCCTTGTCCCACATTGAAGCAGCTTGCAAAAAATATTAAAAGTACAATGTAAATAAGAGTCATAAATCCTAAAGGAAAATACTTTATGGAAAAGTCAAAGCTTGTAGAGGTATGTGCAAGTATATTTATGTGTAAATATACATGTAAAAGGTCCATGAAGTTGCTGTATGGATCCTCAAATGTGATGTTGAGCTACCTGGCAGCCAAAGTGAAGAAAAGAAGGCAATCAATTCATCCTTTCTCTTGGTTTGCAAAGGACTATGTAGAGCAGATCCACCACCAAGCAGGGGTACGGCATTCCAGCTTTCCCAAAAGAAAGCTGGCCAATCAGAAGAGCATATTAAATAAGGGGATGCTGTAGATCCTGGGACCCCAGTGATGGTGCCTTAGGCTTTTATCTTTATAGAAGGTCCCACCTCTGGCAAGTGACCTGCAGGATTACAGGCAGAAATAGGGCTGGCAGAGTGCCCAGTGTCCAGTCACAGAACCCTCCAGCTCCAGATGTAAACTTTTAGCTTTCTTAAAGTGTTCACTGGTTCTTAACAAAATGAGAGAAAATAAGAACAAATAAGGAAAAAAAGTAAATTTCCTTCAAATCTGAATTTATATGATGTCAGGTATTATGTTCTTCCTATTCTTTTAGTATTAAAAGTTCCTCTTTAAAATGAAAATGGCAGCAATAGTTTTTTTTTTTTTTAAGGTTTTGTTCTTTCCTGGAAAAATGAAAAAAGTTGGAAACACTTTGTACATAGTAATAATAATAATCACTGGTACTACTATGGGCATTTACTGCTTATAAAATCTGAAAGTCTAGACATACCTATTTCTCTTGGGCTCTAGAGCATCTCTGTCAGCTGCTTTGTCTCCAGGAGGCCAATGTTTCCAGTGTTCTCTCTTCCAGGGTGCTGTGCACCTGCTGGTTCCCTCACCCAACACCCCTTGGGACCCAGGAAGCCACACCCTTGACCTTTACCATGCTTCCTGGGCATTTCCTCCTACCATCCCCACCCTGGACAGGGCTGGTGTGGCATCAGGCCTTTGTGTTGCACAAGCTTTTAGGATCCACAGTAAGAGGGGAATTTAACACTTGGAACAATACTGGACCTAAAAGGAGCCAGGCATTGGATGGACAGTCACTCCCCATGAGTTTTTGCACAATGTCAGCACTATAAACTCACTGCAGTGGAAGTTTCACATGGACAAGGGTCTTTAGACCTAGATCACCCCAGAAGGTAAGGGGAGCCTTGACAGGTCTTCTCAAGGGGGATAAATGCCACCCACTATTTAAGGGGACTTGATCCCATTCCTGCTTCTGTCCATTAATGGGTGATTTTTTAATTCTTCTGGAACTCATTGAGAAATGTTAAGTTGTTGAGAAATGTTAAGTTTATGAATATTGATGAATGCTGAGTATATGATAGAATATATTTTTTGCTAGGAAGAATGACGGCAAGGAAAACCAGCGTGCCCCCCTCTCTCCCTCGCCCCAAGTAAAAAACTACCTGGGGCATTCCAAAGTGGCAGGACAATGTATAAATATCACACACCAGTTAAAACAATTCTATAAGCTATCTGACCTTGCGCCCGTGGCTCCCTCGTGGAGAATACTTTTTAGGTTGTTTGTGATCAGTGGTAAGCGGGCACCAGCTGTCTGCTTGGCGTGTTTTGTGTTCTGAGAAAATACTGAACACCTGTTTGTTAATGGGGATCACCTGTTCAGAGAGACTAAATGCGTGGGTCAGAGTCTCCTCGGGGCCTTCAACCTGGAATGCTGTCAGCTCCTGAGGTTCTCAGTTCGGAAGGCTGCTGGACCCACAGATAGACCCACTTTCTTCTTCTGTCTGGGTGTGTCTGCTTTTCATTTCCTTCAGTGCTGCCTGGGTGGGGGTCTCTGCAGCGGAGCTGGCTCTCAGTAGGAACTGTTATTGCCAAGGTCTTGGTGGGACTGAGGGTGAAATCGCTTTTCTGTAACCCAGATGCATTGCCATTAGCTCCTTGATAATGCAGGATAAAGATGTTTAAGTCAATTAAGAAAAAAATGTGCTTAATACTCTTTTCATTTGCCTTAACAACTCCACGATTATTAAATATCAGTCTAATTCTTGGCTGCTGCAGGGTCTGGGCAGTTTTCATTATGAAACTACTCCTAGGGTGAGAGGTCTCCTAAGTGCCTGTGTTCCCAAAGAATTTGCTTTGTGCGGCAGTCACAGCGTGGAAGCCCGCTGCTTTCCTTGCTCCTGGTGTCAGAAAAGCTACTCCTGGTTCTGATGGTAGCTGCTCAGATTGGGCTTTCCTGCAGAGTAGAATTGGAAAGATCCTCTCTGTTCCTGCCTGTGTAAGGAAGCCAAACAAAAGGCACCAGACAGAGTGGTGGTAGGGCAGCATCATTGCTCCCTGACTTTCACCTTCCTCCTGCTCCCTTCCTCCCCGTCCCTGTCTACCTGGCCTCCCTACTCCAGCTCCTCCAGCACTCTCAATGTAGTCAGCAATCTGTTTTCCCACTTTTGCCTGGCTGCCACCTCCCTCCCTCTCTCTCCCCTACCAGCTTCCTCCAGATGAGGTGCTATTCTGCATGGACCCCTTAGAGTACTCATTAACTAGATGAATAAGCTGCCAGCGATATTGTTCCTGCTTCCCACATTTAAAAAGGTGATATCTTTTTTTTTTTCTTCTAAACTTTAGAGCCATTTGAAAATAATTTTTTGGAAATATATTGGCTTGTGATTAGACTTGAATGGGGGTTTAAATGGTGAATTGTGGTTGGGTAAAAGCCTAGCATATTGGAGAAGTTAAATGTTTTGACTGGCGTACTTAATTTGAGATTGTTAGTTCAGAATAAAGTTGCTTTGCTTTTCTATAAAGAAATACCTGAGACTGGGTAATTTGTAAGAAAAGAGATTTAATGAGCAGAAAATCATAAATAAGGATAGTAAATGGATGATAATCATAAATGACTAATCATCATAAATGAATGATTATGGGATGCACACAAATTGCAGAACACTGCTAGCTATGGCATAGCTCTTATCCTAGAGGGAGTTGCAACTCACTTTAGGTTAGGACATAGGAAAGACAAGGAGAAACAACCAGTAGGATTATTTTTCATGCTTTGTTCCTTCCATCTGCACTGTTCAGTAGCCAGCTTCACTGAGCTTCCCTGTAGTGGGTGGGTAGAGATTGTGTATTATAAGTACCTGCTCATCAAAGGCTCAAGGGCAAAAATCTCAGTGCCTAGAGTTTGGGATAATATTATGTGAAAAATAATTTTTGCAATATAATGAGATGTGGCATTCCTCACTTTCCAGAACAAGGACTCCTCACTTTCCAGAACAAATCCTTTGGATTTCCAGACCTAAGGTAGACTATCTCCTTTGAAAAACTTTTCTCACCAGCAATTCAGCCCTCTGTTTTCCAGACCTGCTTAGAAGCTAAGTTGCATTGAAAATACGCAATGAAATGTTTAGGAGTAAAGGGGGCATCATATCTGCAATTTGTTCTCAAAATGATTTAATGGAAAGAGAGAAAGAGTGGAAAGGGAGGGTTGGAGGGAGAAAAAAGAGACAGAAAATCGATAAATGAGATAAAATTGAGGTAATCTGGTGAAGTCTATTGGAGCATACTTTGTAGCATTGGGGAATTCTTTGTTATAGGCTTTCAACTTCTCTGTAAACCGGACATTATTTCAAAAGAAAAAATTTTTTCAAAAGCAAAAGCAAATTATTTGAATTCTTACCCAGTTTAAAATGATGAGATGATTGCAAAAAAGGTTGTGTTTCTCTATCTATAGGTGTAAATGGTGGTGCTTTGCAGTTTAGGATCCATTCCTATGGAAACTGCATTTGAGGCGGGTGTTTTATGAGTACCTTTTGACCCCTTGACATTTAACCAAAGGAGAAGTGGGTTCCTCTTATTTGCAGCTGTTAGAGGTCAGACTTCTGCTTGCTGGATGTGTCAGGCTGGGAAATTCCCCTCACCCCTGAGATGTCCATGTGCTAATCCCTAGGACCTGTGAGTGATAACGTATATTAGAAGACAATGTGAGGATGGCAGCAAGAGATTGGAGTGATGTGAAGAAGAGGTCAGGGTCCAAGGAATGCACATGACCTCTAGAAGCTAGAAAAGGCAAGGACACAGATTCTCTCGAGTGTCAGCCTCCAGAGGAACCAGCTCTGTCAGCACCTTGATTTTTGCCTTGGAAGACTGGTTTAAGACTTCTCACCTCTAGAGCTGTAAGAAAATAAGTCTGATTGTTTTACCACTGAGTTTTGGATAATTTTTTATAGCAGCCAGAAGAAACAAATCTACTGGGTGAGTGGATTCTATGCCTGAGTTCATAAATGAGAGTGAGGCCAAGGCATGAGCTCTGGATCATTGTTATTAGCATTTCAAAGAATTGTCCTCTGGCTGAAATTGGCGGCTTTCACGCTTTGCTTAATTGCCTGTGCCTCATTTTGTTCTCCAGCTTTGATCACATGTATGACAAATGGAATCGGAATGAATTCCAGAACTAGCAGGTCGAGTGCTTGATATCCCTTCACAGAGATGTCACAGATGCCTGGGGAAGTGCTTTGCTTGACAGTGCCTGTATTTAGGTAGCAAGATATTATTTTGTCCTGGGGTAAAGGGAGCCCACGCAGGTAGGAGGGAGAGGGGAAGGGCATGGGAGCTGATGCCTAGGCAAGTTTGTCAAACCTGTGTGAATTAAGGACCCCTTTCCATAAGGGACTTTTTTGATGTATTGACTTAAATTTAGTTTTATTATATTGGTACTTAAATATGTATAAACATAAAACTAAGTGTTAACTTATGCTTATAGCTTTAAGACAACTATAAACTCCAAACATTTCAAATTAAATGCAAATAAAATTACAAACCTGATAAAGTTCAAATTAACATCATTGAGTTAACGTCATGGATAATGTTTTGCTGTCCCTCAATTGGTGTTCTCAATGTGTTTTCACACACACTTGGGAAGTTATGGCACATTATCTTTGTTTCCGCTGAACTATGTTTAATTCACTAGAAAAATATCATTATGTTGAAAGAAACATAAACATCACAGTAATTAATTGATTTACCAGGAACAGTGTTCAGACTCTAATGCAAATATTCAGTTGGTTTCATCTCTGGAAAAATAAAAAACAGACCAAGATAAATCATAGTGTTTAGTGATGTACACTTCAGGGATTAAAGTCAGCATAGGAATTGGGAGGACGTTGTGTTAGAAAGGGATACATGGCAGGGCTTGTAGTATTACTGGCAAGGCTCAATTTTGTGATGAGCATGCATTTCTTGAGTTTCTTTTTTTCTGTGATAGTTTTAAGGGCATAAAACATAAGTGTACAGACTGTTGGATTATTATAAAGTGAACACTAATGTTACCTATCAAGGGCAAGAACTAGGACATTGCTAGCATCCCAGAAGTTCCCATTGTAGCCTTTTATAGTTACATCCTCCTCTTTCCCCAGCAAAAAACTACTATAGTATCTTTTGTGGCAATCATTTACTGATTTTATCTGTAGTTTTACAACCTAAGAAGGTGTATTAGGCCATTCTTGCATTGCTATAAAGAAATACCTGAGACTGGGTAATTGATAAGAAAAGAGATTTAATCAGCTCATGATTCTGCAGGCTGTACAGGAAGCATGGTAGGGAGACTTTAGGAAGATTACAGTCACAGCAGAAGGCGAAGGGGCAGCAGGCAGAACAAGGGTGGGGAAGGTGCCATACACTTTTAAATGACCAGATCTCACGAAAACTTACTATGACCAAGTTAGCACCAAGCCATGAGGGGTCTGCCCCATCATCCAAACACCTCCCACCAGGCCCCACTTGCAGCATTGGGGATTACTATTTAACCTGAGATTTGGGTGGGGACAAATATCCATACTGGAGGCATTTTGGAGGCATTCCTAAATACTGTGAATTGTATTTTGCCTATTTTCGAACTTCTAAAAACAGGGCCATATTGTATCTTTTGTGTTTGACTCTTTGCTCAACATTTTGTTTTTAAAGATTCACCCGTGTTGTTCTGTATAACTGTAGTTCATTTTTATGGTGGTATAGAATACCATTGTATAACTATATCATACTTTACTGAGCTGTTCTCCTGTTGGTGGACTTCTGGGGTCTTTTCAGCTTTTGGCTATTTCAAGTGATGCTGCTATGAACATACTCATACTTATCTCCTTGAGAACTTATATCTAAAAATAGAACCGATGGGTCATCTGGTGTTTATTGCTAGATGATGTCACACTGTTTTCCATGTGACTTCTTTTTTTTTTTTTTGGAGACGGAGTCTGGCTCTGTCACCCAGACTGGAGTGCAGTGGCATGATCTCAGCTCACTGCAACCTCCGTCTCCCAGGTTCAGGCAATTCTGTCTCAGCCTCCCGAGTAGCTGGGATTACAGATGCCCGCCACTATGCCTGGCTAATTTTTGTATTTTTAGTAGAGACAGGGTTTCACTATGTTGGCCAGGCTGGTCTTGAACTACTGACTTCAGGTGATCCACCTGTCTCCCCCTCCCAAAGTGCTGGGGTTACAGGCATGAGCCACCGTGCCTGGCCATCAGTTTCATTTTAATTTGTATTTCCTTGATTTTGAATGAGGTTGAGAATCTTTTCATGTATTTATCGGTCATTTAGATTTCCCCTGTTGTGAAGGGTCTGCCCAACTATTTTGTTCATTTTTCTCTTTAATTTTCTGGCTTCTTATTGATTTGTAGGATATATGTTCATTCTGGATATAAGCCCTTGTCGGTTGTGTGTCAAAATTATTTATTTTGCAGGTCTCTCTCTCTCTCTTCTTTTAAAACTAATTTTAACCTTTATTTTAGATTTAGGGGGTACATGTGCAGGTTTTTTATATGTGTATATTGCATGATACTGAGGTTTGGGGTACAGTTAATCCTGTTACCCAGGTACTGAGTATGTTACTCAAAAGTTAGTTTTTCAACCCTCACCCCCAATTCTCCCTCTCACTTCTGGTAGTCCCCAGTTGTTGCCATCTTTGTGTCCATGAGTACCTAGTGTTTAGCTCCCACTTACAAGTGAGAACATGCAGTATTTGGTTTTCTGTTCCTGTGTTAACTTGCTTAGGATAATGGCCTCTAGCTGCATTTGTGTTGCTGCAAATTACATTATTTCATTCTTTTTATGGCCACATAGTATTCCATGGTGTGTAATACCACATTTTCTTTATCCAATCCATTGTTGATGTGAATCTGTCTTTGCCGTTGTGAATAATGCTATGTTGAACACACATGCGCATGTGACCTTTTGGTAGAAATGATTTATTTTCCTTTGAGTATATGCTCAGTAATGGGATTGCTGGGTTGAATGGTAGTTTCATTTTAGGTTCTTTGAGACATCTTCAAACTGCTTTCCACAGCAGCCAAACTAATTTGCATTCTCACTAACAATATATAAGTGTTCTCTTTTCTCCACAGCCTCACCATTATTTATTGTTTTTTTACTTTTTATTAATAGCCTTTCTGACTGATGTGAGATGGTATCTCATTGTGGTTTTGATTTGCATTTCTCTGATGATAAGAGATATGGAGCATTTGTGCATGTTTGTTGGTTGCTTGCATGTCTTCCTTTGAAAAGTGTCTATTCATGTATTTTGCTAATTTTTCAATGTGGTTATTTGTTTTTTGCTTGTTCAGTTGTTTAAGTTCCTTATAGATTCTGGATGTTAGACCTTTGATGGATGCATAGTTTGCAAATATTTTCTCCCATTCTGTGGAATGTCTGTTTACTCTGTTGATAATTTCTTTTGCTGTGCAGAAGCTCTTTAGTTCAATTAGGTCCCACTGGTCAAGTTTTTGTTTTCATTGCAATTGCTTTTAAGGACTTAATCATAAATTCTTTCCTAAGGCTAATGTCCAGAATGGTGTTTCCTGGGTTTTCTTCTAGAATTCTGATAGTTTGAGGTTTTATATTTAAATCTTTAATCTATTTTGAGTTAATTTTTGTGTATGGTGAAAGATAGTGGTCCGGTTTCATTCTTCTGCATGTGGTTAGGCAGCTATCCCAGTACCATTTATTGAATAGAGAGTACTTTCTCCATTGCTTATTTTTGTGAACTTTGTTAAAGATTAAATGGCTGTAGGTGTGCAGCTTTATTTCTTGGTTGTCCATTCTGTTCTATTGGTCTACATATCTGTTTTTGTACCAGCACCATGATGCTTTGGTTACTGTATCCTTATAGTACAGTTTGAAGTAGGGTAATATGATGCCTCCAGCTTTGTTCATTTTCCCTGTGATTGCTTTGGCTATTTGGGTACTTTTTGGGTTCTGTATGAATTGTAGAATAGTTTTCTCTGGATCTGTGAAAAATGATTTGCTAGTTTGATAGTGGTAGTGTTTAATTTTTAGATTGTTTTGGGCAGTTTGGACATTTGAATGATATTGATTCTTCCAATCCATGAGCATGAAATGTTTTTCCATTTGTTTGTATCATCTATGATTTCTTCCAGCAGTTTTTTGTAGTTCTCTTTGTAGATATGTTTTAACCTCCTTGGTTAGATGCATTCTTAGATAATTTTTTGTGTGGCTATTGTAAACAGGATTGCATTCTTGATTTGGCTCTCAGCTTGAATGTTTTTGGAGTATAGAAATGCTACTGATTTTTGTGCATTGATTTTGTATTCTGAAACTTTACTGAAGTTGTTTATCTGTTCTAGGAGCCTTTTGGTGGAGTCTTCAGGGTTTTCTAGGTATAGAATCGTATCATCAGTGAAGAGAAATACTTTCACTTCTTTTCCTATTTGGATTCCTTTTATTTCTTTCTCTTGCCTAATTGCTCTGGCCAGGACTTCCTCTTCCACTCTCTTAGTGGTATCTGTTGGTCAGTGGAAGTTCTTAATTTTAGTGTAGTCAACTTTATCCTTCTTTTCCCTGTATGGTAAGTGTTTATACATATCTGTTTTAGACATCTTTTTCAATTCCAGATATGAAGCTACTCTTTATTTCATCTTCTAAAGCTTTATAGTTTTGTTTTTCATATTTAGTATTGTAAGTCAAGAATGTGGAGTGTCTGAAATTTTGCCTTACTTGCAAACTAACAAGTTAGCCTGCCTCAGTGTCACTAATGTTGGCAGAAGACACAAGACTCCAAGGTCAGAGACAAATGACTTTATTACTCGCAGCGACAGCAGTGCCAGAGTATCAGCATCTTCTTGTGCCAGTTCCCAGAGCCCAAATTTCCGTAGAGCAAATGTGTAGAGGGTCAGGTGACTTGTATGTCTGGAGTGAACTGTAGTAGAGGTTGAGGAACCCCGAACCTAGGGTACCTGAATCTTTTATAATGGGCTGTAAGGTTGCCCAGCTTTTGCCCAGAGGGAGAAATTGTCTTTACATACTGGACAGTAAACAAGTCTGTCATTTTCCTTGGGGAGAGACACTGTATCTTCTAAGACTGTTTGCCATACAAATATCCTTGAAGAGACAGCAAAGAACAAAAAAAGTAGAGCTTCTGCCTTCAAGACTTGCAGAAACATGACAGATTTAGGGAAAACTATCTCCCCTAATGTGTAATTCACCTGTTAGATTTCATTCTAGCCACATTTCCTATCACCTGAGTAGTTGTTGCTGTGTTGGGGAGAGGACACAGAGAGGAACAGGCACTGAGGAAGAGAGGGAAATAATGGCTTCAGAGTTGGGACATCCGGGAAGCAGCTGGAAATGTGCATCTGCAACTCTTGGGTGAGATTTGGGGCTAAAGGTAACAATTTGGGTGCATCATGTTAAGCACATCCTTTGAGAATGTATGCAGTTTCCCAGGAGATAATGTGGGAGAGTGAGAAGAGATGAGGGAAAGGTTGAAAACTTTGGAGGACACCATTTTCAAAGTTAGAGGAGCCAGCCAGGGCGAGATCATCCTAATGGAGAGCTCTTCATTCAAGCAGATTATTTGCCTGAAACTTCCATTTTTGGTATTATTTGCACTGTAGCAGAATGAACAACCATAATGTGAGTTTAAAGCCCAGATACCAAAATATTGTTTGTTTCTAGTCTCCCTCAAACTCCGTCTTCCATAAATGTTGTTGTGGGCAATATGCACCTCTTCACCTCCCTTCTCTGCAGGGGCTGGTAAAGGAAGAGGCAAGCTTTGCTGACCTCATTTTGGCAAGCCTGTTGACTCTTGGGCATTTCCCATGCTCATGGTCACAATACTGTTACTACCTTAATTTAACTCTAGAATTGAGTTTAAATCCCTGATCAGAATTTCTTTTCCTTTGTCATTATAGCTGCTTTTTGAAAAGCAAAATTACTAAATTTCTTAAGTAATTTTAATTTCAGTTTGACAAAGAGGCAACATATATGCAGGCTTTAAAACATGCTCTGAGACCACAGAAAGGTCTTTTTCTGATCCAAATATCCTATTAAAACTGTGTGACTGTAGGAAAAAGTCTGTAGGCTAGAGCAAGTACAGTTGAAAAACTTTTTAAAAACACTTAAATAATTACCTTTCATCCTAAATTATAGACATGTTCAGCATTTTAAGAAAAGCTAATATACCCAAATCTGAATGTATATGACAAATAGATCCTTAACACCCTTTCGTTTTACCAAAGGAGTCTTTGATGATGCCTTTAAATAAGCAAGTTTCTAAAGTAAATTTAAAATGTTTTGAATTATAAAAAATAGATTTACATGTGATGTTTCAAGGACACATCTTGGAAGTACAGTTGTAAGATGTTGAGCAAGGTCATGAGTTTTCACAAGAAGGAAAAGAATAACATTTATTTCTACCTTTTCTTTTTTCTTATCAGCATCTCAAAATAGACCAACAGTATATTCCATTGTTACTATTTGCTGCAATACAAATGTCATCTCATTTGATTTTAGCCCTTTAACCTTGAGTTAAGATGACCTTGTGGAAACAAATGAGCACTGTAGAGACACCTGCCCCTCCAAAGGGTTTGGAAGGACAGAGTTCTGTGGGAGAGTTTGCCTAGGAAGTGGTCCAGGGTGGGTAGCCCGGGAGGGGAGCATGGAGTAGAAATCAAGAAGGTGCTGAATTCCATCTCCCAGGAACGCATCCAAGACTGACTTTTCTTATATGAGGCCCCCAGGCAGAGGTGGGGAAATCCTCAAGCCTTCCCAGACGGCAGTGAGGCTTTCTAACCTTAACTTTTGAGTTGGGAATTAGTTCACATTAGCAGTTTTTGGCTTCCTGAGGCTGAGGTTGGGGAGCTTTTATGAAATCATAGAAATGTCTGGCCCTTATCTCTTGATGGAGATCCAATCTTAATTTATCCATCAAACATAGCCTAAACTGTTGTCCTCTTTCTCTCTCTCTGACCTCCTCCTCCCCTGCCTCCCTCCTTCTCTCTCTTTCTCTCTTTCCTTCCTCTCATTTCCCAGTGGCCTGGTCTCCAAAAACAAATGGATGTGAAATCAGCAAGGATTCTCCTCCCTGAAAACAATGTGTTGTTGGCAAAAGCAACAACTTTCCCTGTAAACACTGAAACCTTCCAACAGGGTGAATGGGGAAGATCATATTTGGTGTTCAGCAATCTTAAAAAAAATAAACCAGACTGCAAAAACCCAGAGGAAGTGAAGAAAGTTAGTAGAAACTGGTCATATTATACAGATGATTTCTTCTCTATCTGTATCTCCTGTCTTTTCTTGCAGTATTGGGAAGCGAATATGGCTGGTGTGAGAGAAGGTAGGTGACAGTGGATACCGTACACAGGGAGCTCTGTGGAGCCTTGCAGCCCTGAAGGTTTTTATTTGCAAGGTGTTGGTTGAATCAGCCTTTCCTCCTAAAAGTTTCAGCACATACAAGTTGCTCACCTATTGGCTGTTTTCTTCTTTTAGCCCAAATTCTATATTCTTAGTTGTTTTGTCATGAAGGATGTATCTTCTCATTTTTGAAATCAAATGGATCCATGCCTTTGACATGTAAATTTCTGTTCAACTGCTTACAATTATTTTTATTGATCCATAACATTTGTACATATTTATGGGGTACATGTAATATTTTGCTACATGCATACTGTAATGGTCAAGTCAGAGTATTTAGGGTATCTATCACCCTGTGTATTTATAATTTCCATGTGTTGGGAACATTTCAAGTCATTCTCTTCTAGCTATTTTGAAACATACAATACATTGTTGTTAACTATAGTTGCCCTACTCTGTTATTGAACATTAAAACTTACTCTATCTAACTGTATGTTTGTACTCATTAGCTAATGTTTCTTCATCCCCTCACTCCTCAACACACCCTTCCCAGCATCTAGTAACTGTCATTCTACTCTGCCTCCGTGAGATCAGTTCTTTTAGCTCCCAAATATGAGTGAGAATATATGATATTTTCCTTTGTGCCTGACTTATTTTACTTAACATAATGACCTCTACTTCCATCTATGTTGCTGCAAAGAATAGGATTTTATTTTTTTTATGGTTGAATAGAATTCCATTGTGTATATATTCCACATTTTCTTTATCCATTTATTTGTTAATGAACACATGATTCTGTATCTTTGCCATTGTGAATGGTGTTGCAGTAAACATGGGGGTACATGTATCTGTTTGATACACTGATTTCCTTTCCTTTGAATAAATACCACATAGTGGGATTGTTGGATTGTATGGTAGTTCTGTTTTTAGTTTTTTTGAGAAATCTCCATACTGTTTTCCATAATGGCTATGCTGATTTACATTCCCACCAGCAGTGTATGAGAGTTCTCTTTTTTTCACATCCTACTTAGCATCTGTTATTTTTTGTCTTTTTGATGATAGCCATTCTAATTTCATAAGATGTCTCTATTGTGTTTTTGATTTGCATTTCCCTGATGATTAGTGATGTTTAGCATTTTTTCTTATATCTTTTAGCCACTTATAGATATTTTGAGAAATGTCTATTCAATATGTCCTTTTAAATGAGATTCTTTGTGCGCGTGTGTGTGTGTGTGTTTGTGTGTGTTTTGCTGTTGAGTTTCTTGTAGATTCTGGATATTAGTTTCTTGTCAGATGAATAGTTTATGATTGCATTCTCCCATTCAACAGGTTGCCTTTTCACTCTGTTGATTGTTTACTTTGATGTGCAAAAACTTTTTACTTTAATATAGTTCCATTTGTTTACTTCTGTTTTTCTTACCCATGCTTCTGACATCTTAGCCATAAAATCTCTGCCTAGAACAATGTCCTGGAGTGTTTCCCCTAAGCTTTCTTTTGGTAGTTCATAGTTTTGGGTCTTATGTTTAAGTCTTAATTCTATTTTGAGTTGATTTTGGGATATGGTGAGAGATAGGGGTACAGTTTCACTCTTCTGCATATGGATGTCCAGTTTTACCAGTATTATTTATTGAAGAGAGTGTCTTTCCCGAATGTATGTTCTGGGCATCTCTGTCAAAAATCAGTTGGCTGTAAATATGTAGATTTATTTCTGGGTTCTTTATTCTGTTCCGTTGATATTTGTGTCTGTTCGTATGCCAATACCATGATGTTTGGCTTACCGTAGTTTTTAGTGTATTTTGATGTCAGGTAATGTGATGCTTCCAGCTTTGTTCTTTTTGCTCAGGATTGCACTGGCTGTTTGGGCCCTTTTTTGGTTCCATATGAATTTTTCGACTGATTTTTCTATTTCTATAAAAAATATCATTGGTATTTTAATAGTGATTGCACTGAATATGTAGATTGCTTTAGGCAGTATGTTGATTTTAACAGTATTAATTCTTCCTGGCTATTAAAAAGTCAAAAAATCACAGATGCTGGTGAGGTTGTGGAGAAAAAGGAACACTTATATACTGTTGGTGGAATTAGTTCAATCATTGTGGAAAGCAGTGTGGTGATTCCTCAGAGAGCTAAAAACAGAACTGCCATTCGACCCAGCAATCCCATTACTGGTGTATACCTAGAGGAATATAAATTGTTCTGTCATAAAGACAAATGCACATGTATGTTCACTGCAGCACTATTTGCAATAGCAAAGACATGGAATCTACCTAAGTGCCCATTAGTGCTAGATTGAATAAAGAAAATGTGGTACATACACACTGTGGAATATTATGCAGCCATAAAAAGGAACAAGACCATGTCATTTGCAGGAATATGAATGGAGCTGGAGGCCATTGTTGTTAACAAAGTAACAGATGAACAGAAAACCAAATACTGCATGTTCCCACTCATGGGTGGGAGCTAAATTATGAGAACACATGGACTCTTAGAGGGGAACAACAGACATTGGACATTCTGGAGGGTGGAGGGTTGGAGGAAGGAGAGGATCAGGAAAAATAACTAATGGGTACTAGGCTTGATACCTGGGTGGTGAAATAATCTGTACAAAAAAACCCTGATGACAGGAGTTTATCTTATAACAAACCTGCACATGTACCCCTGAACTTAAAAAAAACCCCAAATAGTATTAATTCTTCTAACTTATTATCATAGGATGTCTTTCCATTTATTTGTGTCCTCTTCAATTTCTTTCATCAGTGTTTTGTAATTTTACTTGTAGAGATCTTTCACCTCCTTGGTTAAATTTATTCCTAGGTATTTCTTTGGTAACTATTGTAAATGGGATTGCTTTCTTGATTTCTTTTTCAGCTAGTTTATTATAGGTGTAAAGAAATGCTACTGATTTTTGCAGGTTGATTTGGTAGCCTGAAACTGTACTAAATTGATCAGATATAAGAGTTTTTTTGGTGTAGTCTTTAGGTTTTTCTAAATATAAGGTCTTGTCATCTGTAAAGAGGAATAGTTTGACTTCCTCTTTTCCAATTTGGTTGTAGCTATTGGATGAAATGTTCTGTAAAGGTCTGTTAGGTTCATTTGGTCTAAAGTGCAGTTTAAATCCAATGTTTCTTTGTTAATTTTTTGCTTAGATGATCTAATGTTGATAGTGAGGTAAAGTCTTCCATTATTATTGTATTGGAGTCTAACACTCCCTTTAGATATAATGTTTGCTTTATATATCTGGGTGCTCCCGTTTTGGGTGCATGTACCTTTAGATTTGTTATTTCATTTTCTGTATTCATTCCCTTATTATATTATGATGTTCTTTGTTTCCTTTTACTGTTTTGACTTACATTCTGTTTTATTTGACATATATGTAGCTATTCCTGCTCATGTTTGGTTTCTTTTTGTGCAGAATGTCCTTTTACATCCCTTTACTTTTAGTTTATATATGTCTTTACAGGTGAAATGAGTTTCTTATAGGTGGCATATAATTGGGTCATATTTTTAATTCATTCGGCCAGTCTATATTTCTTAAATGGAGATATTAATCTGTTTACTTTCAAAGTTATTATTGATACACAAGGACTTATTCTCATCGTTTTTTAAATTGTTTTCTGGTTTTGTGTTTCTTTGTTCCTTTCTTTCTCTCTTACTGTTTATTATTGCCATTTGCAGGTCTTCTGTAGTGGTAACATTTGAATTTCTTTGTTTTTTTTTTTCACCCCCTCATTTGGATGTTTGCTCTACCCATGAGTTTTATTCTTCTGTGTGTTTTCATGATGGTAGATATCATACTGTCACTTCCAGGTATAGGGCTTCTTTAAGCATGTCTTATAGAGGTGGTATAATGGTGATGAATCCTCTCAGTTTTTGCTTGTCTGGAAAAGATTTTATTTCTCCTTATTTTATGAAAGATAACTTTGCTAGGTATAGTATTTTTGGCTGTCAGCTTTTTTCTCTTTCAGCACTTTGAAGCTAAATCTCAAGCTCATTCTCTCCTTGCCTGTGATCTTTCTGCTGAGAATTCTGCTATTAGTCTGATGCAGTTCCCTTATGTGACTAGATGCTTTTCTCTTGCTGTTTTTAGAATTCTCTATCTTTGACTTTTGACAGTATGCCACAGAGAAGACCTTTTTAGGTTATATCCATATCTATTTGGGGATCTCTGAGATTCCTGTATCTAGATGCCTTAATCTCTTGCCAGACTTGGGAATTTTTCAGCTGTTATTTCGTTAAATACGTTTTCTATGCCTTTGTCTTTCTCTTCATTTTCTGGAACATCCACAATTGGAATATTTGGTCACTTTATTGCATTCCATATGTCATGTAGGTTTTGTTGATTCTTATTCATTTATTTTTCCTTTATGTTTTTTGTCTGATTGGCTTATTTCAAAACACTTGTCTTTAAGTTCTGGAATTTTTATGCTTAATCTAGTATATTGTTGAACTTCTTGAATGAATTTTTTATTTCATATATTGAATTCTTCAGTTCCTGGATTTCTGTTTGTTTTTTTTTTCCACATACTTCTCTTTAGTGAATTTCTCATTCACATTCTGAATTGTTTTTCTGATTTCTTTGTATTGTTTATCTGCATGCTGTTGTATCTTACTGAGCTTCCTTAATATCGTTATTTTGAATTTTTTCTGGTATTTAAAAAATGTCTATTTCATTGGAATCTGTTTCTAGAAAATTATTGTGCTCCTTTGGAGGTGTCATTATTTCCTTGCTCTTTCATGTTTCTTGTGTTTTTATGTTGATATCTGCGTATCTGATGTAACAGTCACTTCTTCCATTTTTTTGGATTGGCTTTAGAGAGGGAAGATTTTTTCCTGAGGATGTGTTTATATTGATGACTAGGTGTAGTGCTTTAGCTTATATTCTGGGTGCAGGCAATGGTGTAGTCTCTGTATGATTTATTTGACTGTGAACAGCATGGTGTCTGTGATTTTCTCAGTGGCCTGGCTGTGGTTATTAGTGGAGGCTGTGGTGATGGTTTGTTGGGGATACCTTTGCTGGCCCCAGCAGGTGGGCCAGTCCTTTGTGCCAGTGGTGGCAGTGGTAGGCCAACTATGCCTCCCATTAGGCTGCTGGGCAGTGTACATGGGCACCAGTGTTAGCAGGTCCAGGCAGGCTGCTGCTTGGGCCTGCAAGTGGCTTGCTCAGATTCCAGCAGTGGGCTGGATGAGTGGGCAGGTCCTGGGGCCCCTGGGCGGTGTGCATGGCATGGGAGATAGTAGTACCAGTGGTAGGACAACCCTCAGGCTTTAAGGCAGCACTTGCTAATGTTAGTATTGGCTATGATGGGTTGGGTGGCCCCTCCTCAGGTCCCCAGGAGTACAAAGATACCAGTGGTGGTAGCCTGAGTAGAGTGATCCCCAGACTCCTGGGCGATGTGCTCAGACACTTGGGGAAAAGGGTGCTTGTGCCAGGCTAGGTGGCTCCTGTCCTTAGCTTTCTGGTGGTATGCACAAGTGCAGGCTCTGGGGCAATCTGTGGCGTGGGTGGGGAGAGCTCGTCCCCATGGTGCAGATAAGTGCACAGCATCCCTGCTGCTCATTGGGTTGAGGGTGAGCGGTGGTTGTTAGTGGGAGTGACCCTAGGCACTTGCGCAGCTTTCAGGCTCTTGGGAGTGCATACATCAGTCCTCAGCAGCGGCAGTAACAGCAGTGATGACAGTGGGCAGGGAGCCTATCTTCAGAGTGCATGTGAATGCACAGTGGCCATGCAGGCAAACAGCTGTCAGGCTTTGGGGAACATGCACATTGGCTCCCCTTGTTTCAGCAGCACAGCCTCAGCTTCCCTGGTATGCTGCACTACTCATTCCCTGTGGTGTGGGACTCTTGAGTGGGCTAGAGGATGAGAGACCTTGCTGCACTGCTGGGTTCAGCCAACATCATGCTACTGCAGTCCTCCAGTGTAGGAGGTTGTCAGTGGGCTTTAGGGATGTCAAGATGCAGGGGTTATGGGGCCCCAGGGCAGGATGCCCTGGTTAGGGTTAGGCACTCAAATTGGTGCTGTTCTTCAGTTGCTTAGGTCTTGGGAGTGTGTAGAACACAGCGTTAGTCCCCTTTCTGGAGAAACGCCTTTGCACAGTCTCTAGACAGCTCCCTATGCTAATCTCAGAGCCTGGGAGGGTAGAGAGGTTCTTCCATGGCTAAGATCACAGGAGTCAATGGTAGGAATCTGGACTTCTTGGGATCTCTCACCCTTTCTCTGCACCGGGAGCCTCTCCAGGCTCCCAGTGATGCCAGCTGAGCTGGCTACCTTGCTTTTCCTTACTTTCTGTGCCTCAGGTGTTTCCTGTCACTTCTCTACTAAATTCTGGTGTTTTCTCTAAGATGTTCTATTTGAAATGTGATTTTCTATTTCCTATTTTGGTTTTTCTTTGGGAAGGTGGTGATTGCCAGGTACCTCTAGTCAGTTATTTTGAACCTCCCCATCCCTCCCCAGGTCAAAATTTTTTTTTTTAAATAAGAGGATTTTTTCCCCTTGAATTTTCTGGGATTATGTCCCATATAATTCTTATAAAGCAATCTAGACAAAATTTTAAGTCATTTTATGCTTTTTTCTTGTGTCGAAGCTACTAAAACAACAGGGTGGCTTTTCTTCAGTTAATCATCATGCTTCCTCTTTTCCATTATTTATTAATTTGCCATCTAGCAATTGTATGACAAGAAATTCTTTTTTACCTTTTAAACTTTACTGAAGGCACCTGGGCCAGGGGATCACATGGTTAGAGACATTACACTTATTTCCTTCCAACACAAAGACAGCAAATAGTAGCAAACCCCACCCACTCTATACCCAAGCAAAACACTATTACCATGTTTGCTATCCTACAAGACCCAATTTCCCTTGACTTTTACTGGAGAAAAGTGTCAGTACTAGAAATTCAAACAGAATCCTTAACATGCCCACCGATTATTTCGAGGATCCTTCAGTTCATTTTCTAGAGCAGTAGTAGCTGGTCAGGGGGGACCTACTATTTGGTGTGCAGCATTCTAGTGCTGAGGATACCATAATGAGTAAGACTCATAATGAGTAAGATCCTGTCCCCAGGCATCTCATAGGCCACTGTGAGAAACACATCAGTAAACTTCAGCGCAGAACGGTAAGTGTTGTGTAAGCCCTTAATGTATTAAGGAGATCTGCAGAAGGGGCACCCAACTAGGTCTCAGAAGTCCTAATGATCTTTGAAGGCTGTGTAGGAGTTAGCTGTATGGAAAAACTTCCAGGCAATGGCAACAGCATTGTAAAAAGGTAGAAAGGAACAGGGTGATTCTGAGTGACCAAGAGTTTAGGAGTGGAGAAGTGTGAGGTGTTTATGAGGAGGGCAATGAACGAGGCTGGAGAGAGGTAAGTGGCAGGCAGATCATGGAAGGCATAGGCATGGTACACTGTGTTGAGTAGGGATTTTATTTCAAAGGTGATGGAGTCGCTGAATCACTTTGGGGAATGGCATTATTCAATGGGTGTTTTGGATAACTCATTGGCAGTAGTGTGGAGGAAGAATTTGAGGACTCAGTTAGGAGGCTGTTAAGAGTAGTTCAGAGAGGTGATGACGGTAGCCTGGACTGAGGATATGTTCATGGGAATGGAGAAAATAAAATGGAATCAAGAGACGTTTGGGATGTAGAATGGATAGCACTTGGGGTGGGGTGGGGTGTGTGTGTGTGTGTGTGTGTGAGTGAGTGAGTGTGAGAGAGAGAGAGAGAGAGAGGAAAGGAGAGAGAGATGGAAGACATGTATGCTGAGGAGCTCTATGCAGCATTTGTGGTCCTGAAGATTTTTATTTGGAAGGTATTGATTGAATCTGTCTTTTTTCCTGAAAACTTCAGCATGTACAAGTTGCTGACTTATTGGCTGTTTTTAAAAACATCTAAATTCTGTATATATATTTCTGAGAGTCGCTTAAATTTTTCTTAAGTCTAGGACAGCTTTTAGTTTCTAGACATTATCAACTGCATGGGTGATGATTTCATTAACTGAGAGAAGGGAAGATAGGCAAACAAGTGGAATGATGAGTTTGTAATTCTGTGTTTGAGGGATCTTTGGAATATCCAAAGAAAATTTCCAGAAGGTAATTGAATGTGAAAAAAATTGAAGTTTGTGAAGTTTGGGTTAGAGTTATGGATTTTCAAGTCAGTAGTAAATAGGTGATTAACGAATTCATGGTAATAGACAAAATCATCCAGGGAGATTATTTAGGGCAAGTGTTATAGAAGGCCAAGGTTGTAACTAACACTGGTTGAGAAAAAGAAATTAAGGTCATTGAGAAGTGTCTAGGAGGAAGAGGATGATATTTAGGGCACAGAGGTCAAGGGAAGGGGTGGTTTCAAGAAAGGAGTGGACAATAGATTTAGAATGTCTCAGATCATCTAAGATAGGAGCCTAAATTTATCCTGGGTATGAAGGAATTGGATGGTCATTGATGAGAGCAGTTTTAATGGAGCCAGAGCCAGACTGTAAGGTGTATCAGTTAGGAATGAGTTTGGCTGCAAGTTAAAGAAAAGCTAAACACAGTGGCTTACAGATCTAGGCTTATTTTTCTCATCTAGGATGAAGTTCAGAGATGGGATGCTGCTTGTGTTTGTTCAAGAACTTAGTGATCATCAGGGTCTTCTTGCAGTTCTTGAAGCTTTTTCCTTATGATCTCAAGCTGATTGATGCAGCCTCAGACATGTTCATGTTCAAGATAGGAAGAAGGGAGAAAGAGTGGCATCTTTAAATCAGGAAACCAGAAACTTCCAAGAAATCCCCACCTACAGCTAACTACTTAGGTCTCATTGGCCGTAATGAGACATATGACTACCTGTAGTCACAAGGAATGCTGGGAAAGCAGGGAATGTTCTGGCATAGTGATCCATTCTCTGGGTTGGGCACATTCACACTGTTAAGAAAAATTTGGGTTCTGTTAGCAAGGAGGAGGAGAGTGTTTATCGAGTGGGCAGCTAACAGTGTTGGACTTACATAGGTTGAGAAATGGAAGTGAGAAAATGGGGACAGTCCATGTCTAAGACTCCTTAAGAGGCAGTTCTAAGGAGTATGGACTAGAGAAGATAGTAGTTAGAGTAGAATACGGTGAAATAATGGAAGGTTACATTCTAGAATATGAAAGGCTTGAATAAGTGAGTGGGAAGGTTGAAGATGCGTAAGAGTTTTCACACCCCAGGACAATACCTAGAGACTTGGGATGGGCGAGGGCTGTGCTTTTATGTAAAATGGCAGAAGGGGTTCCTACAGAAGCTTCTGCAGACAAATTGGTTAATAGGAAAGAGCAAATACAGAGGTTGAGGATCTGGAAATTCACTCACTTAAAACTATCCATGTTCAGTAGTCATGTGTTTCCAGTTTAAAGACTACTGCTTTAAATCATACAACAGTTTCAGGACAGTCATTAGCATTTCCAGTTCTATGTGATAATCACAAGTTGAGTGCTGACTTGAAGTTAATTTTCTCCCCTTCCCCAGCTAGGCTTGGCCTCAGGTAGGGCATTGTGTGCTACTATGGCACAGGGAGGGTGTGTGCTGCCTTTGAGTCTCCTACCCAGAGTTTCTTGCCCTCTGGGTTTGGAGTGTAGGATGAAAGGAGGGGAAAGTGGGGCAGGTAAGTTTCTTCTTCTTTGGTGATTGCAATGTGGCTTTGATCTCTTTGGTCCCTGGCAGGTGTCCCATTTCTTTGCTGGGCCAATTTGCCTTCTCTCTGGTATTTACTTGACTCATGTAATGTACATTTTATTTCTGGTAGCACTACCCTTTTTAAGGATCCTCTTGGGAAGTATCTCCTTAACTTGGGAGCCACTTCTGGTCCCAGGGTTTACCAGCCTTTGATCTGCTTTGATGTTAGGGGTGTTGTGTTTCAATGTGTCCCCAAAGATTGTGTTGGAAACTCAATTGCTATTGTAACAGCATTAAAAGGTGGGGCCTTTAGGAGGTGATAAGCCATGAGGTCTTGCTCCCGTGAATGAAGAGTTTGGCCCCTATTTTCTCTCTACCTCATGCATTCCCTCCCGCCTTCTGTTTTCTGCCATGGGATTTACCTTTGCCAGATGCTGGTGCCATGCTGTTGGACTTTCTGGCCTCCAAAACTGTGAGCCAAATAAATATCTTTTCTCTATAAATTACTCAATTGCTGGTATTCTCTTACAGCCGCAGAAAATGGATCAAAACAGGAGCAGAATTACTTCTAGTACAGCAGTCTCTCTCCATCTTTCCCTCTCTCCCTCCCTCTTTATTGGCTTAGGTTAAAAGCTTCTAAACCTTTGTATGTATTTTTTAAAATTCACAGATCCATTGAACTGATTCTGATATTCATAGGGGCTCCCTACAGACCAAGCACATTTAATGGGAAAGGAACACTTGACTTCATAAAGAAGAAATTTAAAATGTATTTTATGAGAAAAATGAATGAAATTTTAGAAAATAAAAATTAACTCCAGGTCCTAAAAATTAAAAAATTCAGAAAAAGGGTTAGCTACAAAAATTTCCCTCAGACTTGTTCTCAGCAACATTAAATGCCAGAAAGTAGCAGAAGTTGCAATATTTCCAGAGTATTCAGGAAGAAATAGAATGACTCTCAACTACTATACTTAGTTTGTTGCATAGAAGGCACTAATTTTTTTGTTGTTGTTGTTAAACAAATACCGGAATGCAAAGGTCTTTTCTGTGGGGACGGTTGCAGAAAAGTATGTTTAACTCATTGTATTTTTGTAAAAGAGAAACATGTGTTTGTATATGTAAATTTAGGAAAAAGGTAGAAAGATTGTCTTCGACCGATTAAACCCAGGAATGGAGGGAACTTTGCCTCTTAATTCTTATAATTAAGTCAAAGTTTTAATAACATTTGGCAATATTTTACATTTTTTAGTTTTTTTTAAAATACCGTCTATTTAAAAACAAATATTATCATAGGTCAAAGCCTAATTATACAATTTTTTAAATTTAAAACAAGCTGTTCTTACATATTCATTTTTTAAAAAAACTCCAGGTATATTATTTGTGCCAGAACTTTCTTTAGACTGACATTTATTGGTGAACTTTAAGAATAAAACATTCTCAGTTTCAACCTTCTACCTCCTTTTGAAGGTAATTAAATTTTCCTAGGTTAGACAGGATGGCTTGAGGAGAATGACATATATTTTTCTAGCCAAATTATTTTGTGTAGCTAAAAACCCGTCCAATCATTCCGTTATACAATCTGATCTTTTAAATTCACGTAAAGAGCTACTCGACATTGTCCTTATCAGATCTAGGTCAATGAAAAGGGTGCATAACAGAATAAATCTCCCCAAAGGAAGAAAGGAAAAGATAAACTCTCTCCCAAATCCCCATGAAACTTTGGGTTCCTACATGGACCTGTTTGTGGTCTGGCCCCCAGACACAGTTGAGATCTGGGAACACATGGTCCCAGAGAGAAAACAGCCTTCCTGATTAATTACACTTTCAAAGGCTCTGCCTTGGTTATTCAGGGTGTTCTAAAAACAATCTTCTGAAAGACCGCATTTTGCTATGAAATGAATCAAACACAAAATACCAGTTAGAATCAAACTTTTTAAAAGGTCAGACTCATAGAGGCCTCCAACTAATGATCATTGGGAACATGTTGACAAGCTTTTTAAGAAACATGAGATTTATGGGGAACATATCAATCTCATCTGTCAACCATAATTGAAAATGAAAAATAGAAATGTGTAGAAACTAGCATCGGTACTGGAAACTAGAGACGGGCATTGCCCAACTTAGAGAAGTTCTGCCCAGTATGATGCAAACTGTAGGAAACCACACCGGCCAAATTGTAGACATCGTTTCTGAAAAAAACGATAGGCTATGCAAAAAGTTAGTACAAGTAGATCTTACCAGACCAGGCTGTTACTGAACAGCTACTCATTTCTAGGTGTGAGAGCTGAGGGGGGTCAGCCCCTGTATGGACTGGGAACATTTATTCTAGTTGGAACCCTAGTGGGTCCACACTTGGACTCAGCTCCTGCAGGAAGCCCAAAGCTGAGCCTGAGGACAGCAGGCCTTTTTCTGGATATGGTGGGCAGGGCATCCAGAAAATGGGGGGTCCTGGGCACACTCAGCCAAGAGTAGGTAGGACCAAACCTTTTTCTATTTCCTGTGTCATGTTCTTGTGCTGGGACATTTCCTTGACTCTGCCTTTTTAATAAGCAATTCTGATTTCAGTTTTGTCCATTCTGTGCTCTTTTTTATTGAGTTTTCCTCCCTTCATTTTTCATAGTAGCCTTTTGTTGTTTTATGCATATGAAATCTTCTCAAATTTTTCTATTAGGTATTAATGTAAACTTTAAGAAGTTCCCCTCTATACTTTGATTACTTCTGTTTCCTTTGGATCCTTCTAAAGTTTCCTCCTTGACATTTCCTCTCATGCTCCTGGTTTTCCTAAAATTTCTGTGGTTTCTGATTGTCAGTGTATCAGAATGAAGGACTAGGCCCATCACTGTAGGTAGCTGGGGTAGGTTTTTGTCTGTTTACCTAACAGTCTTCCCTTCTTACTGGAAGGACCAAGTATAGGGGTGGGTGTGAGGATCAGTTTTATGCTAGGATCAGTGGCCAAGGGGGACCCAGACAGAAAGGCTGGAAAGAAGGGTTTACCCTGGAATGCAGGGCTTTGCTCTTGGGCAGAGCTGCCTCTTCATGTTGCCCCTTCTGTCTGATGGAATGTTTGGAAAAATCTCTAGCTTCTCTCAAATGTTCACATCCACTTTGGGGCCATCAATATAGTCCACTCTCTTTAGAGTGTGGGTGCAGACTTCAGTCTGGGGACAAACGCCCCAGCTGCCTGTTGCTTAGCTGATAATATTAATGGCTAATATTAATGTGACTTAACAGTGTCAGATACTTTTCTAAGTGCTTTCCATAGAGTAATCCTTACAAGGCAGATGCTGTTATAATCCATGTTTTGTAGATGAGGAATTGGAGGCACAGAGAGGTTCACAGTTGCAGTGGAGCAGAGATTTGAACCAAGATGCTATAACTGAAGATTTTGCCTTTGGGTATAGAGATGGTGTGTGGGGATAGGGGTAGAGGGGTTCTGTTGATCCTTACTGCTTTCCACCATACAGTTATTTTATTAAGTCCCCTGATGATTCTCCAGGCTCACTCTGTTCTTTTTATTTTTACATTGTTTAGACTTAGAATTTCTCTGTATCAACTTTTATCTTAGGAGCAGTTTTCTACCATGCATATATTGGTTGGCTTTATCCTCAGCCCTCTAATCCCATCTGCTCTCTATCTTCTAGGAATTTCTCGCCATTTATGATCTGTTGCTGGCACCCTTTCTTTTTCAGCCCTGTTATGGATGTGTCACATGCGCCCCCCCATATGTATATGTGTGTGTGTGTGTGTGTGTGTGTGTATATGTATGTATATATATGTGTATATGTATATATATGTATATATATGTATATATGTATATATATGTGTATATATGTATATATATGTGTATATATATATAGAAGATGTGTGTATTTGGTACACCATCTTGAATCAATTTCTGTAATATTTATGTGTTTTATCTATTTACTTCCTAGAAGTGAGATTAATTAACTTTTTATTGTGCTGCTATAATGATTAAATTTTGAAGTAGCATTTAGCATACAGAGAGTACAGTCACATGGAATAGTCCCTGGAACTTTTGTTCTTTAGAGTATACTTATTAGACTCTGTATGGCTTTGTTGTGATTCTGCTGAACAGAGATTTCCAGATGGGATTGTCAGACATGAATATTATTTCTACTATCCAGAGAGAGATGAAGTGGTCCAGCATTGCTTGTTAAACCTCCTTCTTGAAAAATAAATCAGGATAAATAAAATGAATGTAAACATTAAAAACATTAAATGCAAGGTTCATGGAAGGGGTAGTTTAATATTTTAAAAATTGAAATTAAAATGTTCATGCAGGAAAGTGACAGACCATAAGTGTAGAGTATGATATATTTTAACAAAGTAACACATTCATGTAATCAGTTCAAGATATACAACATTAGTGGCACCCAAGAGGATCCCTTATAACCTTAATTTACAAGTAACTACCACACCAACTTCTATCACCATAGATTAGTTTTTCCTGTTTTTGAATATTATATGAATGGAATAATGCAGTATGTTCTCTTTTATTTTTGAACTTTGTCGTTAGACTCATGTATCTTGAGCTTCTTTCATTTGATATTATGTCTGAAGTTTTCCCATGTTATTACATATTATAGGAGCAGTTAATTCTTTTTCATTATGATACTATATAGTGTTGTAGAAATAACCACAACGTAATTATTAATTAATATGGGCATTTGTGTTGTGTCAAGTTTTTGGTTATTATGAATAATGCTATTTTCACGTGGATTTTGGTGCACATATGTAGGAATTTCTGCTGGGTATATTCCAGCAGAATTGCCAAGTCATAGGATATGGTTATTTATATATTCAGCTTTAGTGGATTCTGCCAAACTGTTTTACAAAATAGTTGCACCAATGTTTACTCCTACCAATAGTGTATGAGTGTTCCAATTGCACCATTAATCATTGGAAACACTTGTGTTATTGTTGTTGTTGTTTTAAAGTAATTTTGGCCATTCTGGTGGTAATATAGTAGCATCTCATTGTGGTTAATTTGTATTTCCACGATTATAATTAGGTGAAAACATTTTCATATGCTTATTGGCCATTTGGATTATTGTCTTGGTCTCTACAGGCTGCCACAACAAAAATACTATAGACTGGATGGCTTAAATAACAAATATTTCTCATAGTTCTGGAGGCTGGCAAGTCCATGATCACTGTACTGGCAGATTTGATATGTGATGAGGGCCTTCCTGGTTCATAGATGGCAATCTTCTTACTGGTCCCTATATAGTGGAAGAGTAGGAGAGTTCTCTGTTTTATATGGTCACCAACTCCATTAATGAGGGAGCTATAATACCTTCATGGCCTATCATCTTCCAAAGACTCTACCTCCTAATACTATCATTGGGCAGTTAGAATGTCAATTTATGAATTTTGAGGGGATGCAAACATTTAAGCCGTAGCAGAAGTCTGCTTTTTGTGAAATTGCCTATTCAAGGCTCTTTTGACTGTTTTTAAAAATATTGAATCTATTTTCCTTTTTCTTCATGACTCGTCAGAGTTCTTTTTAATATTTGAATGTGATTCTTTGTCGGATAGATGTGTGGAAAATACCTTCTACTCTGGCTTAATTTTTCACTCTTACAGCCTTCTCTTAGGTTTAATGAAGTACAACATATGAATCCTTTACTCGAGAGTTAGTATTTTGCGGTCTGGTTGTACTATCTCCTATTCCAGGGTTATGTTATTTTGTAGATGTCATAAGATTCTAGAATCTTTAAATTTTTACCTTAAACATTATTTTAAGGTCAATGAGGAATTATTTTCGATGTATGGTATAAAGTAGGTATTGATTTCTATATTAATTTTTGTGGTCAGAGAACCAACTCTGAATGATTTTGGTTTTTGATAGAAATGTGCTTTATGATTTAGCGTATGATCTATTTTGGTAAGTGTTCCATGTCTACTTGAAAATAATCTTTATTTTGTAGTTATTTGCTGTAGCGTTCTACATATGATGGCTCAAGTCATGTTAATCTACTGATTGTTTTTGTCTGCTTGTTTTATAAGTTGCTGAAAGAGGTGTGTTAAAAAATTTAAAAATATTTGAAATGGTTTCTAGTTTTAGGTTTATAAGATTATGCTTTATACATTGTGAGGGTATGTGCTTAAGTGCTTAAAGATTTACGATTGTTACGTCTCTTTTAAATTGACTTTTTACAATTGTTTAAATGTTCTTTATTTTAGTAATAATGTTTTCTGTATAAAAGTCTATTTCGTAGGATATTAGTATAGATTGTAAAGGTTTTTTATTGTTGCTGTTTATGTTTTCTTTTTTAGATTTAAAATTTTTATAGGTATGTAGAGGTGTAAGTATTTATGGCATACATGAGATATTTTGATACAGGTATACAATAAGTAAGGATTATTACAATGTGTAATGATTGTCAGGGTAAATGGTGTATTCATCACCTCAAGCACTTATTTCTTTGTGTTACAAATATTCTAATTGTACTTCCTCAGGTACTCTAAAATGTACAACAAATTATTGCTGACTAGCCACTCTGTTGTGCTATCAAATACTAGATCTTATTCATTATATCTGGCTATATTTTTCTACCCATTAACTATCCCCATTCACACTTCTCCCCTACTACCCTTCCTAGCCTCTGGTGACCGTCCTTCTACTCTCTGTCCCCATGAGTTCAATTGTTTAAATTTTTAGTTCCTACAAATGAGTGAGCACATGTGATGTTTGTCT
>CAUYLG010011287.1:0-18833 GCA_963573385.1 Cacajao melanocephalus | reverse complement strand
AAAGTGGGCGAAGGATATGAACAGACACTTTACAAAAGAAGACATACATGAGGCCAACAAACATATGAAAAAATGCTCATCATCACTGGTCATTAGAGAAATGCAAATCAAAACTACATTGAGATACCATCTCATGCCAGTTAAGAATGGCGATCATTAAAAAATCTAGAGACAATAGATGCTGGAGAGGATGTGGAGAAATAGGAACACGTTTACACTGTTGGTGGCAGTGTAAATTAGTTCAACCATTGTGGAAGACAGTGTGGCGATTCCTCAAGGACCTAGAAATAGAAATTCCATTTGACCCAGCAATGTCATTACTGGGTATATATCCAAAGGATTATAAATCGTTCTACTATAAGGACACATGCACATGAATGTTCATTGCAGCACAGTTTACAATAGCAAAGACCTGGAACCAACCCAAATGTCCATTGATGATAGACTGGACAGGGAAAATGTGGCAGATACACCATGGAATACTATGCAGCCATAAAAAACGATGAATTCGTGTCCTTTGTAGAGACATGGATAAACCTGGAAACCATAATTCTCAGCAAACTGATGCAAGAACAGAGAATCAAACACCTCATATTCTCACTCATAGGCAGGTGTTGAACAATGAGAACACATGGACACAGGGAGGGGAACATCACACACTGGGGTGTGTCATGGGGAAATAGGGGAGGGACACGGGGGAGTGGTGAGTTCGGGAGAGATAGCATGGGGAGAAATGCCAGATATAGGTGATGGGGAGGAAGGCAGCAAATCACATTGCCTTGTGTGTACCTATGCAACAATCTTGCATGTTCTTCACATGTACCCCAAAACCTAAAATGCAATAAAAAAATAAAATAAATCGGTGAATAGGTAGACAAATAAACCAATAAATAAATAGAAAAAAAAAAAGTACCGTATGTGCAGATATAAATTACTGGCTCCAAGATATGGAAATCCATAAGAACAAGAAATGAGTTAAGAGCTTATAAAATAAAATAAATCAGTCAATAGGTAGATAAATAAATCAATAAATTTAAAAAATGAAGTACAATATGTACAGATATAAATTACTGACTCCAAGATATGGAAATCCACAAGAACAAGAAATGAGTTAAGAGGTTATTTGCACACAGGTCAAGTTTCCCTTCCCCTTCCCTGCCTTTTTGTTGTTAATCTTTAAGCAAAAAGAAGTATTAGACTGAAGTACAAGCTACAGTTGACAGAAAAGCAATCTACACAAGAAAAAAATTAACCAACAGTAAGTATTTCAATTGGTATTTTCTTCTCTGTTCACTGACTCTGCTACACCTGTTTGTTCCTAGCACTGAGACTCAGTCCTCTTTTTTCACATAGCTGGCTATTTGTTTTTTGTTATTGTTGTTTTTATTATACTTTAAGTTCTGGGGTACATGTGCAGAACATGCACGTTTGTTACATAGGTATACATGTGCCATGGTGGTTTGCTGCACCCATCAACCCATCATCTGCGTTAAGTATTTCTCCTAATGCTATCCCTCCCCTAACCCCATAGCTGGTTATGTGTATGCCAAATAAAAAGGAAAAATTCTTATCTTCCAAAAAAAAAAAGAAAAATAGACTTGGTCTTAGCAAATAGCTTGAATATCCTCTTTTGCAATAAAATGAAAGAATAATGAGTTTGCCTGAGAAATGATTTGAAGCTTGCATCTACCTTTATTTTTAACTTATCTTCAGACTTCTATAAAACTCAGAGATGTCATCCCTGCATTGTGAAGTAAGGGAGACAAGCCTAGAGACTGCAAACAAAATGTAAACAGTTGTAAAATGATAACTGCATAAACTTGGAGAAATAAATTCATATCCAAACAGTTGTTCTATCCTGTAGAAAAAATACATGCTTCTCTTTTCTTTTTACATGCAAGGGAGGTAAACAATTATTAAATTCTAATAGCCACTCCTTCTACTGTATCACAGAAGTAGTAACATCAATCTACTTTTTGATAGTTATCTTTATTACCTATGTTTTAAAGCTCTAGCAAAACTTCAACAAAAACTCTGATTTTCATGTAACTACTATTATTACTTTTTGAAAGCAAGATAATTTTAGCAAAAAATAGAGATGAACTGTGTTGTGCCATCACCATCTCCAGGCTACCACCTCCTCTCCCTAATACTTAGAGGGTACTTAATTTGCATAGGGCTATTAACATACATCTTTTTATCTGGCTTTTCAAGTCAATTATTGACATCAGTATTACCATTCACCCTTTAAAGTATTACCATTGACATCAGTATTACCATTCACCCTTTAAAGACATAAAAATTAAGACTCGGATAGAGGGACCATCTTACCCCACATTAGTCGTCTATCTCCAAACCTATGATGTTCCCATTCTGGAAAAGTGGTCCCTGGTCCTTATACCTTGAAGATGATATATAGTGTTTCTCAAACTTGAGTATGTACCAGAGTCACCCAGAAGGCTGGTTAAAGCACAGACTGCTGGCCCCATGGCCAGAGCTCCTGATTGAGGAGATTTAGGATGGGGCCCAAGAGTATGCATTTATAACAAGTTCCTAGGTGATGCTCATCCTGCTGATCCAGGGACCACACTTCAAGAAGCAATGCAATACACAAATTCATAACCTCCAGCCTTTAAAGAAACAATGCAGAACTCCCGTTTGTATCCCATAAACCTGATCCACTTGTAATTTCTTCCATTTCACTTAATGGCAACACCATTCTGCCAGTAGCTCAGGCCAAAGTTTTTGAAGTTATTCTTGAATCCCCTATTTCCATACATTCTACATCTAATTTTTCAAATGATCTTCGGAATCTGACCATTTTTCACCATCCCTACTGCTACCATTCTGATAGAGACAGCATCATCTCTCATCTGGCTCACTGAAATAGACTCCTGTCTGGCCTCTCTGCTTCTAAATAGCCTGTTGCCAACACAGTAGTTATTGTGAAATTCTCTTAAAATGTAAGTTTATCTCATTTCTCTGCTCAAAACCCTGAAATTACTTTTCATTTTCTCAGAGCCCATTTCCAAGTCTTTGTAGTAGCCTAAAACTATGCAATGTGGCTCTCCATGCTCTGCTCCTGAGAAGTCCTCCCTGCTCATTGCACTTCAGCCATACAGGCCTCCTTGTTCTTCCTTGTTCAAGCCTAGCACTCTCCAATTTAATGGAGAGTTCTTCCTTCTTCCTGGAATTCTCTTCCTCAGGTGATCATCACACACATAAAAATAACCTTTCTTATTTCCTTAAAGTCTTTGCTCAAGTCACCCATCTCAGTGTTATGCTGACCATATCCCACCACAATTCCTAACACATCACATTGCTGCCCTTTATTTTTTCAAAGCATGTATTACCTTCTATAATATAATCTGCTTATTATGTATTTTATTATATATCTACCCATATTAGAATATAAAATACAAAAGAATGGGAATCTTTGTTTCGCTTACTGATCTATTACGAACTCCTATTATGTGACTCACTGATAAATTCCATGCTAATGAACTGATGTTAGAATCAGCCATTCATCAATACTTTCCCTGAAATAACTTTAGCTCAGTTAGACGTAGAAAAACTACCACTGTCAATAATTTCTGACTTCTATGTAAATTAGAGGTTTTCCATGACAGTGAAAAAACTGGAAGATTGGTGGACTCAAAATACTATTAATAACAAATGTCAGCTTTGAGAAATCTGTAATGTAAAGCACCATTACAACAGCAGCTCTAATTCTTTTTGAGTGAAATAAAATATAAACAAAATTACAACTTAATTCATATTGTATTCTTTTAGGGCACATTTATCATATACTCTTCATTATAAGAGGAAAAATTTTAGGGCATATTTATCATATACTCTTCATTATAAGTGGAAAAATTTAGAATATTGTTACCAAAGAGCAATTTTGTTATATACAGATAAATTATAAATTTGGTTATTATTATTCAAAAATTACTTTCAATGCTTTATTCAGCAAATGCATTTAAAGTAAGTCTATATACTTAGTATGACATGGAGGCTTTTTTTTTTTTTCTCTGTAAAGCAGTGGCTTGTTTTCTTGTACTAACCTGATACTGAGAACATCTGGGACTGTGATCTGATTCCCTTAACATCAAATCCAATCTCTATGTAGTGTGACACCCTCTACTACAGAGACTGAAAATATAAAAGGTGATAGACCCTTGCAAGTGAGATTCTAAATGTAATTTAGGCAGCACCAAACATATACACTTGAAGCCTGAATTTAGAACTTAGGTAAAGGAGGAGAGAAGATGGGTGACAGACATCCATTTTGTCAGTTGTACCTGGGCTTTTACTCTGGTAGCCTGAGATTTATCTCTTACAGGCATTTTCTTGATTCTAAAAGGAGTATCAGTTGCTCAGGTGGCTGGCCAGGTTTTATGTTATTTAATACTACATATTAAACTTGCTAGACTGGATTGTTTTTGGCATTTTGACACTGACCACAGCAAAATACCAGGACTGGCACTCGATCATCAAGGCATAAGTTAGAAAAGGCTCTGCGCTTCCAGAATACATACTACACTAGAATTATACTATATTTGAAAGAGTTTCAATGCTCATTTTGTCTGACCACCTCATTTTCCAAGTGATGAAACTGGGAACCGGCTACTTTCCCAATTTGATTGACAATAGGGCCATACCTAGACTCCAGAAGCCCATGACTATTTGTAGAGCAGTTCTTATGATATTATATAGATGCAAATCTAAAGTGTTAATTATAATGTTATCTTCATGATTTTGGAAAATTCATGTATTCGTAGAAGAGACAGAAAAAGAAGGAAGAAAAACTTGGATGCTGCAAAGAGACAGTGCTACTATCTTCACGTTTTAAGAGAGTCATTCCAGAAATAAACAATGCAATACAGCTTTACATTATGGATATTAGCAATGTATAAATAGGCAGTAGTGAAGAAAAAAGTGTGTTCTTTGGAGATCACTGTATTATAAGCTCCAAAACTTAATTTTAATCTAATTCAATAAAACACATCATACTCAGACACAAGACGATAAGACAATAATTAGAGGGCATTGAAAATTTGTCTTGGGTGTAGAGCTGGGTGCCTTAAAGCTCAAAATAATGAAAAATTTAAAAACAAACTGTCCTTGATTCATCCCTCATATTTCTAAACTTTTTGAGATAATTAAATTTTAAACTCCTAGGTATTACCTATTGCCTCCAAGAATTTGGCTTACTATAATATGCCTCTGAAATTACTTATTAGAGGATAGTGATTGAGAATATGTTAGAGTATATTTTTCCGTTCCTTCTGCTTAAAGACAAAGAAATATTAATGTATGTCTAATAGCCTGAGAGCCACAAAAATCTCAGAACTCTCTGTTAAACTGGAATGACATACTTTACACTTTATCAGTGGATTATACATTTTGATTCAACTACTGTTGAGAATGTCAATCTAACAGAAATTTTTGTAGTCCTAACAAAACTCGCAGAACTTCTATTGACAGGCAACTATACTAATAACATAATAAATAAAAAATTGGTGCATAAAGCACTATAGAAACCATAACCATTTTTGTAACTATATTCTACATATATCCACAGCCAGATCCACATTAATATCCATACTAAATCTAAAAGATTGTAAAAATATGCACCAATATGGATTGTGGCAGTACAGATACTCTTTTGTCTGTCTTTTTTTTCTAATTTTTAGTTAAGTTATATACACACTACTTTTGTAAAAAGACAAAAGAAATAAAGTTGGAAGTAAAGGAAGTATCCCCAAGGCTTTAACATCTGAAGTCAGCAGGGCTCAGCTGGAAGAAAGGGGCATCTAGGAAGCTGGCTGCACAGAGGCCCACCAGCCAAGAACCAGGCTTGCAGTGCTGTGTCCCCCTTGGCAGGCACTAATGAAGCATGCATATCAGCCAGGCACATTAGTAAGCCCAGCATGCCCACTGTCGTAATGTGCCTTCACAAAGCTCTGCCTCAGGCAATGAGCCACCTGCCCAAGGACAATGGGCTTGTTAATAAAAGTTTTATTCTGAAAATCATATACTTTCTTCTTACCCTAGCACTGGTAACCTTAAAGAAGGCATAGCTGCTGTTAATATATCTTTCAGAAACTCTACCTTCTTAATACTATCTGAAGCAAGAAATTGCCTTCAGTTTTTACTGCAAACAGTGAAAATATGCATCTGTAATCTTTATTTTTCCTGATCCCTCCTGGCTTACATGTATATTATCAAAGAAAGTTTTATTTCACACAACTTTAAATCCCAGCCGTGTCCTGAAAAATAACTTTCATATCCATCGTCCTCATAGCTGTATCCAAATTGTGAGAAGCCTAAATACAGTTTAATTTAGTATTGGTTCTGAGCTTTTGCATTAAAAAAGTTTTAAGGGTTAAAAACAGGTGTGTGTGGGTGCAGTGTTTGGAAACCCACTGGATGGTTAGTTTTATATATTGGCTTGGACAGGTGATGATGCTCAATTGTTTGGTCAAATAGCAGTATAGGAATTTTGGAGATGTGGTTAACATTTATAGTCAGTTGACTTTAAGGAAGGCAATTTGCCCTCTATAGTGTGGATGGGCCTCATCTACCCAGTTGAAGGCCTGAAGAACAAAAGCTGAGGTTTCCTGGTGAAGAAGGAATTTTGCCTCAAAACTGTAATGTAGAAATTCTACCCAAGTTACCAGTCTGCTGGTCTGCCCTACAAATTTTGAACTCAAGACTGCAACTTCAACGTTTACCTACATTCCCTGCCTGATAGCCTACTCTACAAATTCAGACTTACCAGCATCCATAATCATGCAAGCCAATTCCTTAAAATGCCTCTCTTTTTGTCTTTCTCTCTCTCTAGAACCCAGATTGATACACCCACTTTTACCTACATATGAGCAAAATTTGTACAATTTTCTTTTCTTTTTATAATTTTATATATATATATATTTTTTTTTACTCATATCCCAGCCATGCTCAATCCTTGACTGGGAACCATCTTGAGAGAGCATAAATACGGCTTAAATACTGCAGATCCCAAATGGGGAAGCCATCAACTTACTGCATTCTTTGAAACATGTTAATTTAAGTGGCACATCTCCATGGCTGCCACAAAGGCTGTCTGTGATACATTTTAATCTAACAAACATTTATTGGTTACCAGTTATATTTATTTATTTTTAATTATCCTTTAAGTTCTGGGATACACGTGCAGAATGTGCAGGTTTGTCACATAGGTATACACGTGCCACGGTGGTTTGCTGTACCCATTAACCCGTCATCTACATTAGGTATTTTTCCTAATGCCATCCTTCCCCTAGCCCCCACTCCCCAACAGGCTCCAGTGTGTGATGCTCCCCTCCCTGTGTTCCACTCCCACTTATGAGTGAGAACATGCAGTGTTTGGTTTTCTGCTCCTGCGTTAGTTTGCTGAGAATGATGGTTTCCAGCTTCATCCATGTCCCTGAAAGGGACATGAACTAATTCTTTTTTTATGGCTACATAGCATTTTATGGTATATATGTGCTACACTTGTTTATCTAGTCTATCATTGATGGGCATTTGGGTTGGTTCCAAGTCTTTGCTATTGGGAATAGTGCTGCAATAAACATACATATGCATGTGTCTTTATAATAGAATGATTTATAATCTTTTGGGTATATACCCAGTAATGGGGTTGCTGGGTCAAATAGTATTTCTGGTTCTAGATCCTTGAGGAACCACCAAACTGTCTTCCAAAATGACTGAACTAATACACTCTCTCACCAACAGTGTAAAAGTGTTCCTATTTCTCCACATTCTCTCCAGCATCTGTTGTTTCCTGATTTTTAATTATTGTCATTCTAACTGGCATGAAATGGTATCTCATTGTGGTTTTAATTTGCATTTCTCTAATGACTAGTGATGATGAGCTTTTCTTCATATGTTTGTTGGCTGCATAAATGCCTGATCTTTGATGAACCTGATAAAAACAAGCAATGGGGAAAAGATTCCTTATTTAATAAATGGTGTTGGGAAAACTGGCTAGTCATATGCAGATCACTGAAACTGGACCCCTTCCTTATACCTTATATAAAAATTAACTCAAGATGGATTAAAGACTTAAATGTAAGATCTAAAACCATAAAAATTCTAGAAGAAAACCTAGGGAATACCAATCAGGATACAGTCATGGGCAAAGACTTCATGACTAAAACACCAAAAGCAATGGCAACAAAAGCCAAAATTGACAAATGGGATCTGATTAATCTAAAGAGCTTCTGCACAGCAAAAGAAATATCAGAGTGAACAGGAAACTGACAGAAGAGGAGAAAATTTTTGCCATCTATCCATCTGACAAAGGGCTAGTATTTAGAATCTACAAGGAACTTAAACAAATTTAGAAGAAAAAACCAAACAACTCCGTCAAAAAGTGGGTGAAGGATATGAACAGAAACTTCTCAAAAGATCTGTATAACTTTCAAGGGTTTTGAGCAAAAGAAAAGAAAAATTTCTGTTTTGTCTTGAACCATCCTATCACTTTTTCAAGCCTCAGGTTTTCTATGTGTAAAATGGTGATAACAGCACTTACCTAAAGGAGGTTGAAAGGCTTAAATGTGAAGGACTTCAGACACCCCTGGGATAGGGTGAGTACTCATGGAGTAATGGCATAAACAAAATTATTAAAGCTGTATTAAGATGCTATTGGGTTATTCGATTTTGCCCTCCCAGAATCTCATTGTTTGGGCCATTCATTGTCCTGGGCACCAAAACTCTGCAGGACTTACACCTTAGTAACTCCTTGGGAACACAAGAAATTAGGTAATGCAAAATCTTTGTTTTAATATGCACTTGAAAGAGAGCTCCCATGCCATATAAATTCAGCCACCCATGCTGACTTAGGTGATATCATTAATATCTGTCTAAATCAGACCTAAAGTAATAGTCATTTAATTATTTGATACTGAAAAACATTATTAGAAGTCATAAAGATAAAAATTATGCCCACTGCTGTTTACCAAAAGGCCTCAAATAAATAACTTCCCAGAGGGAAAATAATAGCCTCAATCATATAAGTTTATTCTTCTCACACTTTTATGCCAGGAAATGTTGTAACAAATAATATAAATTTGTGAACTTAGGTAATATGTTAATATATTTAGTTATTTTCTATGAATATTTATGATCGATTGAAATGAAATTTTCTTTTCCCACTTAATTTACTGAGAATTATAAAGAAATTACAATTACACATTCTACTGTGGTTACTAATTATAATTTAACTTTCTTTAGAACTTGAGTTTCTACGAATTTGTAAAGACATATAAAAATTAAAGAAAAGATTTCTGTGTGGAGTATATATATATACACACATATATATATACATATATATGATATATATACACATACATATACATATATATGATACATATATATATATATTATACATATACATATGTATACTCATTCCTTATCGTCTGTAGGGTATTGGTTCCAGTACTTGCCCAAGGACACCAAAATCCACAGATCCTCAAGTTTCTTATATAAAATAGCACATTATTTACACATAACTTGTGCACATCCTCTCATATGCTTTATCTCCGAGGGGTGCAGTGGCTTGTGCCTGCAATCCCAACACTTTAGGAGGCTGAGGTGGGCAGATCACCTGAGGTCAGGAATTCTAGACCAGCCTGGCCAATATGGTGAAACCCCGTCTCTACTGAAAATACAAAATGTAGCTGGGCATGGTGGCACGCACCTGTAATCCCAGCTACTCAGTGGGCTGAGGCAGGAGAATCTCTTGAACCTGGGAGGCAGAGGCTGAAGTGAGCCAAGAGTGTGCCACTACACTTTAGCCTAGGCAACAGAGCAAGACACCGTCTTAAAAAAAATTATCTCTAGATTACTTACAATACCTAATGCAATGTAAAGGCTATGTAAATAGTCATACTATATTGCTTTTAAAGTTTGTCTTATTGTTTATTTTTATTTTTGTTTAATCTTTGTTCTGTGGTGGTTGAATCAATAGATGTGGAACCCATGAATACAAAAGGCCTACTATATATGCACACACATTGATATGGCTATATAGATATATATAAGAATTTTTTGTATCAATGGTGTAGAAACACGGAGAAATGTGCTTGTAAAACATATTTAAATTGTCCCCAGTGCTCTCATCTCTGTAATATGAGGACACTAGAGAATTTTAGCCAGAGACTACATTCCCTAGCCTTTATTACAACCAGGTGAGTCATATGATTTTGACTAAGTTTTGGTCAATATGATGTGAATGAAAACAGTATAAACAATTGACAAATCATAATTCGTAAAAGAAACTGTTTATCCTCCACTTATTTTCTTTTCCCTTTTTTGCTGGCTGGGAAAGGGTGACAGGTGGAACATCTGTCTTGGATCCAGAGATGGAAGCCAGTAGAAGACAACAAAGTAGCAGCACTATCAGCCATTGGGTGGGGGCATGCTCACGTAAGTGTAAGGACTAGAGCTACTTCCTGTCTCTGGACTGCCTGCCTACTCATGGGCTGTTTAGTGAGAAGAAAAATATCTTCCTTGATTGTGCCCTTAATTTTTTAGATATATATTATAGCACCTTAACCTATTCCCTAAATATCCCAGAGCCTATTTGCCATCAGGAGATTCCTGCTACCAAATGATTAAATAGCAGTTCCTGCCCATAAAAAATTCCTAATCAGTGGAAGTATAAATGACTATTTCACAACAACTCAAAATGACCTACATCCCAATTGATACCCAATATGCAACCCAACCAGAAAATAATTCTTTCAGATATTCTACCAAAGTTTCCACAGAAGTATTTTTTAAGCTGATGGTTCACATGTATGTGATTGTTTTATTTGTTCTGCATTTCACAAGTTTAAGGTGAAACAATATTTTCACTCAAAAATAAATAGTTTATTGTATCCATTAAAATTATCTTGGTTTCATGTCCAAGAAATTTTCTTGGTTTCATGTACAGAAAACTGAACTCTGACTAAAAAAGTAGACAAACATGTCACATTATTCAGCTGAAGAATATGGTGATAGTGCTAAGCTCAGGTGAGTCAGAAATCCCATAATGTCACCAAAGACATGCTTTTGTTCTGTTTCTCTATGAGGCTTCTGTACTTGACAGTTTTATCTAAATCCTGGTTCCCTAAGACCACAAGATAAAGACAAGCAGCAAACAGGGCTACACACTGTCTTATTCATGGCCGCAAAAAGGGGAGGCTTGTTTTTCCATGAAAAACGAAGAGGTATGGATAGATTAGACAGACTAAAGACATGTACCTACCACAAACCGTTTATCTGGCCATGATTCAGGTTTGTTCACATACTCTTTTGCTTTAGTTAGGGATGAAGTCAAACGCACACAAAACAAACAGCTTTATATGAAGAGGTGAGTGGTTTTTCTAAGAATGGTTGTGCTATTCTTCCCAGAAAGAACAGAATACAAGCTGTATATCCAAACACTATTTAACTTACATCAATCCCAGTTTATTTGGAAGATCCCTAAGTGATTCTAATGTGATTCAATGAGATATAATTCTAAGATTCTGTGTGAGGAATAACCTATTTGTTGATAAAAAGTAAAATTATTTTTGCCACAATATTATTTTATTAAAAATGAAATCATCAAAAACCAAATTCATTTTATATTCTGAATAGTGGTGAAAAAGCATAATTTACTTTCAAGATTACTCTAGATGGCATCTATTTTTCTGAGACTATTTCCACAAATGGCAAGTCTAATCATGCATATCCCATTAAGAAGGTGAACAAGATTTAAATACGTTCACTGTATGTAAGCTGAAGATAATAAATATCAACCTTAAGAAGGTTGCTAATTTTCCTGCGTTCTTCACAAACCCTTGTTTCTATCAACAGTCTGAGTATTATGTACTATGTGTTTATATTTCACCACTTCTGATGGGCTTTGTACTATTATAGAATGGGCAAGTTTTTAAACTACTGTTAATTTTTAAAATAACTTCTTCTAGTACTTTAATCAGAAAAAGAAAAAAGGATGAAACAGCTTTCAGGAGAAATGTTAAGGACTCAATTACATATTCATTATCAAAATAAATTCTACAACACTAATAACATTTTACCTCTACACAAGGGAATTTCAAACATTTTTTATAGTGAGTTCTGTTTTTATGTAGCAATTTCCTAATTAACTTATTGTGGTTTTCTTTTTCAACAAAGAGTAACTAGGCAATCATACATTTTCACTACTATCAGAGACATTATGTTCAAAATACGGTCTTATTCTATCTTTAACTCAGCATGTGGAATATTTTAATCTCATTATACTAAGCATGGGCCCTATAAAGTTAAAACCACAACCTCAAAAATAAGGTAATAGTTCATCTGATTATCTGATTATAAAAAAAAAGAAAAGCAAAGAAGGCAATCATAGTACCTCTGCACCATTTCCATTTTTGAAGTATCATGGCTATTAGTTTACTCAGCAATAACAGCTGAAAAAAATCTCATAACATTTTTTGTATGTGTTATTGATATTAGAGAGGACTTGCTACACTAAGCCCATCAAGTAGTATTTAATATTATCCCCTTTCTGCTTCCATTGCATCACCAAAACTGAATTCCGAATAGTCACTGAACTGCCTTCACTAGTATAGGAGATTAAAACAGAGGCTCTGCCATCAGACCTTGGAGGAATTTCAACTTTTCACTCACTAGTTATATAAAGCTGGACAAGTACCCTAACCCCTATGAAGCTAATTTTCTCATTTATAAAATAGGGTTAGTGATATCTGCCTCACAATTTGAGAATTAAATAAGACAATGAATATGAAGTTCAGGACATGTTTTGTAGTAATTAGTATTACTTATCATTGGTATTTTTACTATTTACTTTTATTGAGCCATGTGAGGACTAGCAGAACCACATACCTAGATACAAGGGGAAAAGGAAAATAAAGGTCTGGGAGAGATAGGGAAGGTAAATAATATTGATTTTATGTCCCTCATTGCCCGAGGACAACTGATTTTGGACATTCCCAAATAGTAGACAAGAGTGAAAGAACTTCTACATCCCTTTTTAAACTACCAAAGACATTTCTCCTCCTTTGCCATTTATTTCCTGAATAAGCTATAATTTCAAAAGAGATTCAACCTTGTCTAAAATGTCATCCAATTGGCATTTTTAATTTTGTTTATACTAAGAGAAATAACATAATCTAAGAATCTTACAGCCCACTACAGTGAGTACTTTTATTAAGAAATAAATCAGATACTGTCACCCTCTTACTGAATGCCCTTCAGTGGCTTCCTATTGCATTCAGAACAAAATCCAAGCTTCTTGATATGAGCAGTTAGTAGGGTGTTGGTGCAGCCTTGTATGCTCAAGACACTTCCAGTTTATGCCTATTCTTCCTACGTGATGGTGAATATTACCTCTTACCTATTACCCTCACTCTTAAGGTTTACTAGCTCAGAATACAAATTAAGTAATCACTCTTTAAATGAGGTCCAATACATTTCGCATCCCATTGCATGCCTATCTTTACCATACCACTGGCTTTTCTGATTCTTGAGGGCACTACACCCTTTTCTGCCTAAAAGTTTTCCAGCATTTTCCCAAATCTTTTCCTGGATGATTCTTGCCTGTCATCCGAGCCTCTATCTGATTTTACTTCCTAAAAAAAAAAGTCTTCCTGAACTCCCCAAACTAAATTTTGATCTCCTCACCATTCTTCTCTTTTATAGCACCTTGTTCCCAACCACCCTAGTCCTTACCACAATTTGCCATCACATGCACATACAAACACACACAAAATAAGGTGTTTACTGTATGCTTTTCTCACTCCTGCATTGCAAGCTCAAAGAAGTTAAGTGTTTGCATATGATGTTTGCTTTGTACTCTTGCAAAATCCACTGTATAGGCATTCTGATCCTTATTTCAAGATGAGATTTAGAAAAAAACAAAACAAAACAGGAAGCTTGTTATGCCATTTACAAACGGAGCTAATATTAGAACTCAAGTTTATTTGATTCCGTATCCCACACATGTACCTATATCATGTTGATCTGAAAGTTCAGGTAAACACTTAACCACTTCACTGTACTTAATCTTAAGATAAATTGCAATGAGGAATTTGCAATGAAACTAAAGAAGTCTCATGGCCAAGTCTAGCCTTTACAGTCCCTCCTGAAAGAAAAAGTCTGAATAGTTTCTGTGACCTATAGCTGACATTCCAAATTATAAAGGACTTACTCTATGATCCAGACATTCAAGAGCGTTCATTCTTCTTTGGCTGACTTTTTTTTTTCCAATTTTTATTTTAGATTCAGAGGGTGGGTATATGTGCAGGTTTGTTACCTAGATTCATTGCATGATACTGAAGTTTAGGGTATGAATGATTCCAGGTACTGAGCATAGTGCTCAGTAGTTGGTTTTTCTACCCTTGTCCCCTCCCTCCCTCTTCCCTCTAGTAGTATCCAATATCTATTGTTGCCCTCTTTATATCCCTGAGTACCCAGTGTTTAGCTCCCACTTATAAGAGAACTTGCAGTATTTGATTTTCTGTTTCTGTGTTAATTTACTTACGACAGTGGCCTCTAGCTGTATCCATGTTGCTACACGGGGACATGATTTCATTCTTTTTATGGCTAGGTAGTATTCCATGGTGTATATATACCAGATTTTCTTTATCCAATCCACCACTGATGGGCACCTAGGTTGACTGCTTGGCTTTGTTATTGTGAATAATGCTTTGGCTGCAACTTTTAAACTCAGTGATATTTTTTAAAAATATGTGACTAACTTGCAGTATAACTGCTAGCAATTTACACAATCTTGGTTGATTTCTCATAATGAGAAAGCTACCATCAAAGAAGGAATATACGAAGCAAAACTATTTTATTCCTAGCACCTTGCATAATATTTGCACATATTAGGCACTCAATAAATATTTGATAAATAAATGATTCTCATGTATATTGGTGGAATATCTAATGTGATATTAAAATGACATGTTTGAAAGTGATCTTTATTTGAACATTCAATGTACTAAACAGAAATATCAATTTTAAGAAAATTGGATTTAAAAAATCTCTTGTGCATATATATAAAATAGATTTATAAATTTTTTCTATTTAAAATAGGCTAATTAATAAGAAGGCACACTTACACACAACATGTAATTTTCTTCCAGAAGCTTAACAAAGATTAGTCATAGCGGCTATTGTTTTGCTAGTTAGAAAGAACATCACAGATTTATTTAGACTTTCTTTTGGAAGATAGTTATTAAAGACATTTACATAAACTAGTGGCATGAAGATCCCCAATGTAGTAATACAAGTTTTGAGAGACTGGAAAATTTGGCCACATTTATATTTAAGTGAGCTAATGGCACTGGACCAAAATTTCTTCCATTTTACTTTTTCTGCTAGGCAGGTTTTCATGCTGCATATGCTGTGTCAGGAGTTGTGCTGTGATGCTCACCTTGTAGGAGATTCTAAGCACATTTATATCCTGATGAGATTTGCCTGCAGCTATTTAGACATTCCCTTTGTCTTTTACATGGCCAATAGTACATTGGTCATTTCTATATTACCAAATACTGCAGGTGCAAACAAATAATTCATGTTAAATGTTTTCCTAGCAGCACAGTCCTTTACACAAAAGCCCCTTCGGGAAAATGCCTTTTCAGGCTCTACTATATAGCGTACGATTAAAGTCTCTGGAAAACTGCTGAATTCACTGAATTCTCCTGGTGAACAAATGGTTCTGACCAGTGATGGTAATTGAAATAAATTGGTTGAGGAGCAAAAGCTTTTACTTATTTAGATACTTTTCAAAAGGTGATTTACTTTTTATGGAAGGGAGGAGGCCACACAAATGCATTTTCTCACATTTTTAGTACTAATACGAACAGAAAAATAAGGCCTAATGAAAGTAGTAGGTGGAAGCAGTATAACTTCAACCTAGGCCTGTCACACACCAACATTAAATTAAACATAATTTATACTTCTTTACAAGCATATGCCTGGAAATGCACAGCTGGATTCGACAGGCATGCCTTAGCCAAATACTAGTAACAAATGTAAAATAACACAAAAAATTTCTTTTCTTCAAAGTATCTTGTTCGTTCTCTCTCTCTCTCACTCCCACTCCTTTCTCTCCCTCTCTGTCTCTCTCCTTCCTTCCTTTCTTGTCCTTTCTCTCTTTCTCTCTGATGGAGTCTCTTGCTCTGTTGCCCAGACTGGAGTGCAGTGCACAATCTCAGCTCATTGCAGCCTCTGCCTCCTGGGTTAAAACTATTCTCCTGCTCCAGCTTCCCATGTCTCAGCCTCCTGAGTAGCTGGGATTATAGGCACAAGCCACCAAGCATGGCTAATTTTTGTATTTTTAGTAAAGATGGGGTTTCACCATGTTGGCAAGGTTGGTTTCGGACTCCTGACCTCAGGTGATGCACCTGCCCTGGCCTCCGAAAGGGCTGGGATTATAGGCATGAACTACCACATGTTATTCTTATATTTGTTTTTCCCCATTCAACAAGGTAAATGGATCTCCCTGGTGCTAGGCTGTTTCATATCTGACTTCCGTCAGTTACTAGTTTTGTAACCTGGGTATGCTATTCAATCTGTCCTGCTCTCAATTTTCTCATTCATAAAAAAGGAATAAAAACAGTAACTGCATGATATGATTATTTTGAGCATTAAATGTTTTTTCTTTTATGAAAGCCTGAATTTATTGAGAAACAATATTAGCCCTGGCAGGAATGGGGCTGGGAGTTTGGGAAGAGGTAAGAGAAAGAGATAAGCTATGAGCTTGGACTATAAAACTAGAAAGATTTTGTAAAAGGAAGGAGGCAGAGGGCCACGCAGGCCTGAGGAGCTCACATTGCTGGTAGGAGAGGGCAGGAAATAAGGAAATAGCTGCATGGTATACAAGTGTGTCAGGATCAAGTTGTGAGAAAAATTTCCATGCCCAGGAGGAGGGCAAAAATAGCAGCAGAAGCACTGCTACGCATCCATGGAAGCCAAAGTGAAGTCAGTAACAGTGGAAGTCCTTAAGTGTCTTCATTAGATCCCTGGAACTTTTGGAGGCTACAATGGGCAGGAGGGAAAGGTGGGAGAAAGGAGAGAGTAGTACAATAACGGGAGATGGGATTTCCAGGGAACTTACTAGGATAAGGGTCCTGAATCAGATTAAATTTGATTTTAAGAAAAATGAATCATGAAACATATCTTGCAATTAAGAATTTGTGAAGTACAAGTTGTGTCTACCAAATATCCATTAGTATTGCCTACTACTATTAGTACTGACTATCCTTCTACTTCACTTACTTGAGGGTCAATTCTTAACTCATTTGCTATAAACTACAATGTTAAAACATTTTTCAGATATTATCAAAAGCCTACAACTTGTATGGTGATTATGATATTTGGTGTCTCCCAATCACAAGAAAAGTGTCTACTGGATGAAAATGAACAGATGATGATGAAACAGTAAAACAGAATATATATTTTTTTAACTTCTTTGGAGCAGACTATAAATAAACTGTTTAAACATAAATTTTTAAAGAAACTTCCAGAAAAGTATTATGAAATATGAGAATAAAATAATAAAATATTGAAACATTGAGCAACTAAGAAAAGTTTTACTGGAACAAATATTGTGTTTTGAATGTTATTCTTTGGTTTCTTACCACAAGCATAGTTGGTTAGAAGTGACAGTTTCCGAGACAGATCCAAGATGGCCGATTAGGAGCAGCTCAGGATTGCAGCTCCCAGCAAAAGCACGGAGGGTGAGTGGACACCGCATTTTGAGATGGATTTTTATCGCCCACAGCCCAGCAGATTCCCAGGCAGAGGAGCCCCACGGGTGGCCAGCGTGGCTGTTTTGGCCAGCGTGGCAGTTCTCCGCACAAAATACACGAGTCCAGGCACCGTTTTAGCTGGCGATTGGAGCTCCTGGGATACAGAGTCACCCATTCAACAGATAAAAAAAAAAAGGGGGGGAGACTGAAACAGGGAGCCAGGCCAGGAGATTCCTGGGCAAAAAGGCACCACGAATCTCAGCGCAGCTGTTTCAGCCTGTGCAGTGGGTCACTGCACGGGAAATCACACAGATTCTGGTGCCTTTTCAACAGCCGACTGGAACACCTGGGACACAGAGTCGTCCACTAAGCTCAAAAAAAGGGGCACTGAGGCAGGGAGCCAGGTAATCAGGCTCAGCTGGTCCCATCCCCACAAAAAATCAGGAATCTGAAATGCTCTGGATTGAGAGATTCACAGCAAACGCAGCTGAACCCGGGATGGTCCAGCTCTGTAGGGGAGGGGTGTCTGCCATTACCAAGGCACTCCACCACTAGGGAGGTAGTCCACCATGGCTGAGGCAGCCCATCATTGCCGGAGCAGCCCGCCATTACACAGACAGTCTGCCATTATAGAGGTGGGCCACCATTGCCGAGGCAGTTCTAACTATACCCATATAAACAGGACTGCAGGGAAGTTCACACGGCAGCTGGGCGGAGCCCAGAGCTGCTCAGCAAAGCCTCTGCAGGCAGACAGTGACTAGGCTGACTCCTGGCTGGGCAGGGCAGCCCTGAAAAAAGGCAGTAGCACAACAGAAACTCATAAATAAAGCCCTAAATTCCTGGGACAGAGCACCTGGGGGAAAAAAAAAGGGTTTATGAGTTATGCTGCAGCAGAATTAAACATACTTGCCCAGCAGCTCTGAATGAACAATGGAGCTCACAGCTCAGCATGTGAGCTCCTATAAAGGACAGACTGTCTCCTCAAGCAGCTCCCTGACCCCCATATATCCAAAGAGTCACCTCATAAAGGAGAGCTCAGACTGACATCTTGTG
>CAUYLG010011285.1:0-47547 GCA_963573385.1 Cacajao melanocephalus | reverse complement strand
AGGTCAAAAGCCTATTTCTGGGTGGGTCCGGACTCTCCCACCACATGCTGTCACTTACAGGCTGTGATTTTATGCCCAGCCCCTCTCAAAGAGCTGCCTCCTGCTTTCTATTGCACAATCAATATTGACACCTGGTGTAGGAGCGCTGTGCGGCGTGGGGAAGGCCTGGCCTGGGGTGAGGGATCCTAAATCCCTGCTCCTCAGCATCAGGCCGAGTAGGCGCCTGTCCTTGTGGTAGGGTAACCCACCCTCCTTCACAGCTCAGAGGTCTGAGAGTGTTTGCGGGAAAGACTAGAACGCCAAGGAGGCTTCTACCTCTCACCCCTCCTCACTCCCAGTCCTGTGCCACAGGGTTACACTCACAGCTCCTTCTGCCCCACACTTCCCCTGAAAATCTCACTGCCCTGTGAGATTTCCATGTGCCACTTCCTGTGCGTCAAACCCCCCAGGATCAGCTGCCCACTGTCTATGGCCATCCCAATTCTTGACTAGAACTACATGTATCACTGCCCACCCTTCTCCCACTCTTCCCCTCTCAGCAAATGACACCACATCCAGGAAACTCTTCACCACCACTAGTCCAGCGCTCCCTCTTCCCCCTTCACTCAGTCACCAAGTCCCCTCAGTTTCAGCACTCAAGATAGTTGTTAGACCATGGCGCCGCTCCATCCCCATTTTCCTAGGATAGGCCTCGGTGTGTGAGGCCAGCCCTGCTTCATTTCCTCCTAACCCCAACTCAGGCCTTGTGCTTTGTGTACCACCAGATCCAACCAAAGCTCGTTACCTGATTTGCTCTTTTGGCTCCCAGGAGACGTTTAGGTACCCGCCTTGGTCCAGGTTTAGGGCGCGGCCACACCTTCAACCCCGCCCCCCGCACGGCCAACCCAGAGGTTACTTTCGGTTTCCTTAGGGTTCCTGCATCCTGGACGTCAGGCGTCTGCAAGCCCCGCCCTGATTGGCTGCCTCCCGCACCAGTCGCGGCGCCCCGCCCTACGGCGCTTAGGTTCCGCCCCTTATTCCCGCAGGGATTGGGCCTTGTGGCACCACCCATGCTCGGATTGGTAGGAGGTGAGACCCGCCCCTCTGCCCACGTGGGCCTTCGGGACCGCGGAGGAGTAGTGTGGGGCCATGGCCGGGTCCCGCAAACTGGAGCTGGCCGAGGCCCTGGACCTGGGGTCTGGCTGGCGTCATGCGTGCCACGCTCTGCTCTACGCGCCGGACCCTGGGATGCTCTTCGGCCGCATCCCGCTGCGCTACGCCGTACTGGTGAGAAGGGGGCGCGACCGGCCACTTTCTGCGTGAGTCCTGCTCTCTCTGGGGGGTCTCCTCCGGGGCGCCCCTGCCAATCCCCGCTTCCCCCTCTCTCAGATGCAGATGCGCTTCGATGGACGCCTGGGCTTCCCCGGCGGATTCGTGGACACGCAGGACAACAGCCTAGAGGAAGGGCTGAACCGCGAGCTGCGCGAGGAGCTGGGCGAGGCTGCGGCCGCCTTCCGCGTGGAGCGCACTGACTACCGCAGCTCCCACGCCGGGTCAGGGCCGCGCGTTGTGGCCCACTTCTACGCCAAGCGTCTGACGCTCGAGCAGCTGTTGGCTGTGGAGGCCGGCGCTACACGCGCCAAGGACCACGGGCTGGAGGTGGGGCCAGCCTGGAACTCTGTCCCTTTCCCAATTTCCTCTTCTCCCAAAGCTTTCCCTCCCCCAAGAAAGAATCCCTGCAGGAAAGTCTTTACCCCTCTGACCTTGCCCTCTTCCCAGTTTTCTTGGTGGAGTTGGGATCGTGGTCATCTCTACTTTGAGTTAGTACTGCCAACCTGGGCTTTCTGTAAAGGTCTTTCTCCACCCATTACCAGGAGAGATCCAGGATCTCTGGAGACATCTTTTCTAGAACACACTCATCCACGTCTCTCTGCTGTTCCCTATTGACAGGGTGATAGATTATCACATTATCTAGGCATGGCACCCTACGTTTTATTCCTGGGTTTGCTTTTCTTGTGTAGGAGATGTGACCCTGATATTTCAGGCAAAGCTAGTAAATTATGTATGAGGTGGTTCTCAAAATTTGGCAGGTAGCAGAATCATCTGGGTGGCTTATTAAAACAGTAATTTCTCCCAGCATTCCTGCATTGGTGACGGCATGGGGAGAAGAAACCTGAGAATTTGGAGTTTTCAAAAGTTCCCAAATAATGCTGATGCAAGTAATCTGAGGACCACATTTTGACAACCACTGGAGAAAGGGTATGAATGCATCTTTGAGGCAGGAACCGCTAGAAGTTTAGAAGCAGATGTGGAAAATATTAATTGATAGAGCTAGATGATAGGTTTTGGGTCATTTTCCTGCAGAAGGTTGGGCCACTAGGCTTTAGTGAGGTATGAGCCTTGGGCCTGGTTCTGCTGGAGTATTAAGGGGTGAGACCTCTGCTCTAGAAATATCTGCTGGAGAGAGGATGGAGTTAAGGGAATGAGCCACCTGGGGCCCCAGCGTCTCCTGTCTCCTTCTTTTTCAGGTGCTGGGCCTGGTGCGAGTGCCCCTGTATACCCTGCGGGATGGTGTGGGAGGCCTGCCTACCTTCCTGGAGAATTCCTTTATTGGCTCTGCCCGGGAGCAGTTACTCGAAGCTCTCCAGGACTTGGGATTGCTACAGTCTGGCTCGATCTCAGGCCTTAAGATTCCAGCTCGTCACTAGAGGCAGTCCTCCATGGACCCACAGAAACTGAGATGAGGACCTTGGTACTAGGGAGGGAGGGAAAGTTGTGGGAATGTTTTTTTATTGGACCTGAGAGATGATACATGATACCAGATTAAAAGAAGGAGAAGTGTGTGCCATATGTTTTGAGCAGAGGACCCTCCAACTCATGGCACCAGAGGCAAAAATCCACAGCTCATCCCAGGTACCCTGGCAGCTTCTCAGAGCCTGCCTCCTCCCTGTATATATGCATACAGCCTGGTAACCCCCAGGCATGCAAATATACAATCTATAACAACACACAGCCTGACACCTTCCCCTGGTCATGTCCAGTTTAACCATGAAGGGGTATTTGTCAACATACTCTGCTCCCTGATTGCAAGGAGCTTCTTAAGCAAGCATGGGTCCTTCCCATACTCCTCCATGGCTGCTCTCCAGGGTCTAGCCCAGCTTATTTGTTAGGGAGGATAGAGAGGCAGAGGACCCCCTGTGCTTCCTGAAAATACACTTGCTCTTGTCTAAGTGGTGACCAAGGCAGTTGGCTCTTAAAAGGTGGGAGAGTATCCTAACCAATCCCCAATCTTTTTCTTCTGAAACAGCAGGAGGGGTAAGGAAGTGGCTAGGTTTCCTTAGACTAAGCATGGACACGAGACCTGTAACTACTGGTGTCTCTGCTCCAGAGTGTTCATCTTTGGGATGCCTGAGACTCTGATACTATCAGAAGGGAAGTGACCCACCCCGGTCTAGGCCTGCCCTGCCAAAAAGAGCCTCCCATTAAAGAGGGCTTAGAGCTGGGCCTCTAGGCCCTTCACTTTATCTACACAAAGGTGGTAGAAAAACATAGACTGGACAAAGTAATCCATGGAGAGAGAAAAAGAAGAGGGCTCAGGACATGGCCCTGAGGAATCCCAATCCTAAGAGTTTGGGCAGAGAAAACCAGGCATGTTAAAGAGGACAAGAGAGTGGACTATGCAGAGTGCTTATTGAGGGTTTCACTAAAACAGAGGCAGAACTGTCCGCTCCATTTAGTAACATGAAGTGTTTGATGACTATGATGGCAGCAATTTCAGGGAGGGTGGTGTGGAAGGCAGGCTGGATTGGTTGAGTGAAGTTCGGGGAGTGGAGCATGTGAGAAGTTAGCCCGAAATGGGGCTCAGGTTAATAACAGGAGAGCTGCGGGGTCAAGCCGTGTTTAAGGTGGGAGGTAGAGCATGCTGATGTTGATGGCAACAGTCAAGATGGTACGATGAGAGAGATGGGAGGGGACGGGAAGGAGGACTCCTAAAGGGTCACAGTCCTTGAGAGAGGAGGAGGGATGGGACCCTTGTAGGAAGAGAGACAGCCCTGCAGCCTCACAGGACTCAATACAACAGAAAGGGGCAAGTATAGAAGATTATGATGACTGAATTAATGGGGAAATGATGAAGGAGTTTGAATCTCTTCTTTGTGAAATGAAGTGATATTATCAGCTAGATGTGGGTGGAGCATGTTCTTGGAAGGTATGAAGTAGATGTTTTCCTTGGTGTTGGAAATCAGACTGATTAAGTAAACAGCAGAAGGGCCAGACAAGGCTGAGCTCTGAGATGGTCAGTTTAGAGTAGGATGTTTGGCACTCAGGTGTGTGTGTGTGTGTGTCGAGTGGGGCTCTGCATGCATCTGTCTTTCCCTTCTCAGGATTCAGCAGCTGGGATGGAGACACTTACTGCAGTGTTGGGGTTTTGCCAGGGAAGTAAAAGGTGAGAGAAAGATGGGGAGTTCTGATGACATGACAGGAGAAATTGCAGTGATGAAATGTGCAGTCTAAGGTTTAATTGGCCCAAAATGGGAATTGAAAACAGGAGGTGACTAGGGAGGGATTAGGAAATTAGAGGTCTTGACAAGGTAGAAACTCGAGAATGGTGAGGGGTTGGTCAGGGTTGTATTTGAGCCAGACAGGAGTGCTTTGGAAATTGAGAGGTGGAGCAATCTCAGGTAAAGGCAAAATAGAGGGTATGACCTGGGGTTGCTGGCCAGAGCCAGGGGAGGAGCCTTAAGAAGTGAGATCTGGGGTTGGTGAGGCTAGACGGCAGGGTGAGCCTCCACATAGGTGCTGAAGCAAAAACCCGACATGTTGAGGAGGGTGGTGTGACCTAGGAGCCATTGTCCTTGGTGAACAAGAGGAGCGACCACAGGCCAGTGGCACCTGCCAGAGGGGAAAGCAGGCATGATAGGACAGCATCTCCCAGGCAAGGACCTTTTGAGGAAGGGAGGGTGGGAAGTGGTTTGGAACCTTAATGCAGAGCAATGTGGTTCCCACTGGCAGCCCTTGGTCTTAGAAGAATGGGAGTGGCCAGTGGGGGAGCAGCTGTACACTGAGTCTTCCTAATCTCACCCTGACCCTTTTGTCAAATATTATCTAGATTAAACCTCAGCATAGGCAGGCTGCCCGGAATGGACATTCCAGTGGCTCCTGGGGTCCCAGCCTGTTGCAGCTTCATCTGTGCTTTGTGCACTTGACTCTCAATCATCTCTGCAAGGGACCCTGAGGTCTGAGAGATCAGAGTCATTCACCCTTGATGGCCCTGCTAATAGACCTCTCCCTCAGATAATTCTGGATCCAGAACTCATTCTGGGATGTAATCTGGGACAACATGAATACCATTTGGAAGGTACCGTTACAGCACTCATCTCACTCTGCTTGAGTATCCCAGTGATCAGTCTCTCAGTGCCTGCCTCCCGCACAGCTCATCTGTCCACTTATTTGCATTAAATCTGCTTTTTATTTAGGTCTGTGGAGATGGTTGAGTAGGGAGGAGCCCATGACTTTCCTGTACGATCCCTTAAGCATACTCTCCAAGTCAGTAGATACTTCTCAGGCAGGTTTCATTCAAGTGTTTCACTGTACTGGGGTTTGTGTTCATCTCACTCACCTAGACAGTCCCTGGGTAGGCAGACGGGGCTGATAGAAGCTCACGCTCTGTGTTTCTCCTCCTCTTACTCATTCCCACCATGCTGAAGTTTAAGGAAAGCCAGGGATGATGTCCCACTTATTTAAGCTTTCCTTGGCCTTGTTAAGTCGAATCATCTGGGGTGGGAAGCAGAGAAATGCTCATTGCAATTTTAGACCTTCACTAACTGCTGTGGTGACTTTGACCCAAGCCCTTGACCTCCTTTCTCTTATCTGAAATGTTGCTGTGATTCCTGTGGTGAGATTGGATGAGGCAGCACTTGGGATAAGCTTGCAGAGACACATTCAGCGGTATGAAAGTACAGGATGCCATGTGTGCTTCCTGCTTGATAGCACATTTTGTTTCTTGCAAGGTGAGAGGCCCAGCCGCCTTCCCACAAACACGTATTTGTGCCTTTCTCAGCATAATCAGCAAAATGTTCCCACTTCTCAGCATTGCGCTTTCCTGCTGGTGCAGAGTAAATGCTTTGAGCCCCACCCTGTTCTGAGACAAAGTCCTCTGTGGTCACCCAGCATATGGCAAAGCTGCCGCTTCGGGGCTGGAACATTCGAGGCAACAGTGACTTCCTCTTTTTCCAGTTACCTGAACCCTTAGAGGCAGCCAGTGAAACAGACAAGGGGAGGGGAAGAGAAGAGGGAAGGCATGTTTCCTATATGAATTTCAGTTTATTGCACAGAAATGTTTTTGAAACCTTTATCTCCAATGGAATCATGAATGGGTGTGGGAGAGTCAAAAATAGAGGAAAAAGTTTAGTCTGTAAGCAAATCATTGGATGGCATCAGAATTTGAGCCTAAGTAAAAGATGCTGGACCTTGGCCCTTATCAGAGAAGAAGAGAAGAGCCAGGCAGGAGATTTTTTTAACAGCATGTTCAATTCTGAGAAAGAGGAGTATGGGCAGGGCAGAGGAAAAAGGAAAACTGGGAAACTCCCCCATGGACTTAAGGCCCCCACAAAGAGAAGCCATGTGCCTTCTTCCCACTTCCCTTCTGGCTTGGGCAAATGAGGCAGTTCATGCTCCATTTAGGGGTGGAGGCAGTCTGCAGAGACCAGTTGGGCAGAGATGAAATCTTGCAAAGGAACCCTTCTTACACTCAAAAAGCAAGAATAGCAAAGGGACTTTGGGAAGGACATAACACAAGAACAGGAAGCTCCTCACCAACAGCTTCCAGATGGAAGGAGTCTGTGTGTCTAACGTTTTCACCAAAGTGCTGCTATCCTGATGCACAGACGCAAACTGGAACTGCTGCCTGTGCCCTCACCATGGGCACGTACCCACCACAGGCGTTCCCAGGTGATGTAGGGGCACAGGATTCCCTCTTTCCGTTCAGGATAACAACCCCTGGATGGGGTTTTCAACAAGTGTAGGAGCTTCTGGACTCAGCCAGGACTCCCACCCACAGTCCCAGTCCTCCCACCTTCTTCAGGTCTCTAGAAGACAGAACTGATGGGTTTACAACATCCTGTTATCCAGCACTAATCCCAGGCTGTGGATGTAGGGAATGGCCAGGTAAACAAGGAGGGGAGAACAGGTGAATGACCCCAATTGTTTGAAACCGAAAGAAGAGAATTGCCCCCAGTTTACTTAAGTAAACAGCAAGAAATTTTGTAGTATGTCTGTTCCAGAAATACTACAAAATAGAAGAGGATGTGAGCACCAGATGCACGTGATAAAGACCATGGTCTGGAAGATGGATTCCAAGGCGTAGAAGCGGTATTTGCTCACAGCATTTAAGGAGAGCAGAGACTCTGGGATGCGGTGAGAGTAAAGATAAGACATGCAGGAACCACGGACAACATCAAGAAAGGATTTAAGGGCAGGGATCTCTCTGTTAGAGAACTTAACATTACCCTAGAAACAGCAAAGAGCATCATCAGCCCTGGGAAAAACTACCTCTGATGTGGAGAGCAGGCTTAAGAAAATCCCCTAGAACCCAGAGAAAAAGTGCAAAACAAGGAAAATGGCCAAAGAGAACATCATAGATACAGAGATCAATGAGAATCCACAGTCTTGTTAAGTGATAGAAGGAAAATGCTAACAGAACACATGTAACAGGAACACCGTTTTAGAGGAAACCAGAAGAAAAGTTCCCTCAACTCAAAAGATACCACACCAGAAGTGGGCAGTACTCACCACGTTCAGGGGAACAAAAAGATAAAAACTGAAAAGCATCAGAACGTTTTCTGTGTGAAGGAAATTTGTAAGGTAGGAGACTTAGGTCACTTATTACAGCACAGACTGCATGTCTATCTAAAACAACATTTAAGTGCAAAAGCATGGATACTACTCATGTAGTTAACTGGGAAACCATACAGGTGTTTTTCAGGAACGTACATAATGAATCCAACTAAAGAACTGATCATCAGGAAAATTGTGTAGGAAGTTTGTGAGCTGGTTGTGAGGCAGTAGCTCCTATTATGTCCAATTTTAGTGCCAAGCAGTGTGTTAACGATGGCTGTCAAACAATATGTTAGCAATTGAAAGGAAATGTGTATACTGTGAGCATAATAAATATTTTATAAAGAATTAACAATCATTTGGTTTTATCCTAGTTCCCAGGTTCTCATTTATTTTAGTAAATGTGAGTAGCCAGGAGGGAGAAACAAGCATAAAAATGTGTTGATTTTACTGAGGAAATTAGCAGGATTTGGTTTCTGAAAATGGTAAGACTTGTGAAATTTTACTATCTCAAAGTACATACCAAAACATGATTCTGGCTGAATATGAAAAGATGAGAAAGAATGCCAGGAAATTGCAGTTAAAAAGTAAGAGATCATCATAATATTAATATCAAAAGGACTAGAATTGCTTCATTGATCAAGAGATTATCCACAATCACATAATCACCAACAATTTCAGATTATATATAGCAAAGTCTATTAGAAATTAACAAAATAGTATTAAGAGAGCGCTAACATACTTTCATCAACGTTTGACAGTTAAAATGTCACCTGTAAGTACGCCTATCCAGTATCTAAAAAGAACAAAAAGGAAGATGCTGATGACAATGAACATTTTAGGGATGCTTACTGTGTGGCAGGCGCTATTCTAAACTCTTCATGTATTAACACATTGAGTCCTCAGAACAATCTTAAGATGTAGGGATACTATTGTCTTCATACTCGAAATAGACTCATCACAAAAGTAAAAAATATAATGAATGCACTTTGCTTACATTCTGAACTCTGTAACTTCAAGCAGTGAATATAGTTTTACAGGGTAAGGAAACATTTAGCAAATTAGTCATTTATTGGACCTTATAAAACCTCAGTAGGCTGGCTACAGTGGCTCACACCTGTAATCCCAGCAAGTTTGGAGGCCGAGGTGGGTGAATCACCTAAGTCAGTAGTTTGATACCAGCCTGGCCAACATGGTGAAACCCCATCTCTACTAAAAATACCAAAAAAATTAGCCAGGTATAGTGGCGTGTGCCTGCAACCCCAGCTACTCAGGAGGCTGAGGCAGGAGAATTGCTTGAACCTGGGAGGCAGAGGTTACAGTGAGCCAATATCACACCACTGCACCCCAGCCTGGGTGATGGGGAGACTCCATCTCCAAACAAACAAACAACAACAACAACAACAAAAAACCTCAGTAAATCCTCTGGTCTATCAACCTCTAAGAAATAATGGAGCACATACCAAGTTCTGGACCACATGTAGTAAAACTAGAAATAAATTACAGGGACAGACACTCTGAAATATTCTGGTTATGCCTTTTTATATTGTTTGAATCTTGCACAATATGTATGTATTCTATGGTCATAAAATGACTAGTTAAAATAATAAGGAACTTTTTTTGTGTGAGTATATAGAAACCAGCCCTAATACATCTGAAAAATGAAAGGACCCATGGGTAAGTGGGGACCTATCCCTGTAAGAATTTTGGGGTAATATGTGGAGTTGAGGGAAGATCTGTTCCCCAGCCCCAAGTGATCAAAATCAGATTAGAGGCTGATTGACTCTGGGCCATATGCTTACGTGGATCCTCTGTGTTAACTGGAATATGCAATGTGACTGCGCCCTTTGCTCTCTCTGTGGCCAGCAGGGTAGAGACTTGTGATTGCCAGTCTTACCAGATCAAGATCTAGAGGAGAAGCAGATCTGTAAGGGAGGAGGTAATATATAGCACACACACCTGATGCCCACCACACAGTGGGGGGTAGAGGGGAGTGGAGAACAAAGCCAGGTGAACTCGCACAAAGGTGCAGGGCCAGAGACCATGTTATTTTAGAAGCATGCCCTGTGGCATCCAACCTGGAATTATGAGGATAATAAAGGAGAAACAAGGCTAGAAATTAATATTGCCAGAAGCTAGTCTGTGGAAAATTCTTCCTGATCTAACAGTTCATACACAGAAACAAACAAAACAAAAAACTTGAGGTTGTTTTTTAACATTTGACAAAAATTTTAAAACTTTACATTATGTTACCAATAACAAGTTGTGAAGCCAAAAACCTGTTTAAACTATCAATAATTAAAAACACATTTTGATTACCATCCTGGAGGAAACTGAATAAATTTCCAATTCACCATATGTAGAATGATAGTATAAAATTGTCATATGAAGACTAATCAAATAGTGTGCAACTAAAAGGTAGAAAAATAGTATAAGGGCATATTAGGTGATTAGTTAATTATGTTATTTTTCTGGATTTTTTCATGATTGTGGGATTTTTTGTTTTTTCAAGTTGTAATTTGTTGTGAACTTACATTCTAAATCACTTTCATATCTAATTTTGGTTTCCCTTTTTCTTTTTTAAAAAATTTATTATACTTTTAAGTTCTGGGGTACATATGCAGAACATGTATATTTGTTATATAGGTATACACGTGCCATGGTGGTTTGCTGCATCCATTAGCCCGTCATCTGCATTAGATAAAAAGTGTTCATAGAATTGTATAAGATTCAAGCCCCACACAACCTAGCTCTGCCCATGCATTGAGGCCTGGCATCCCTGGCTACTTGGATGGAGTGAAGTAGAGCAGGAAGTAGCTTTTCAGCATCTCACCTTCCCTGAAGACCCTGATGCTGGGGCTGAGACCCGAAAGAGAAAGCTGGGGTATAACTAATAGGGAAATAACTATTATTGTTTGAGATTTTTTCAGTTTGTAGAACTAACTGAAGTTATTCCTTATTTATCCAAGAGATGGTAAGTTATGTAAATTTTCTATACCAGGACTTAGGGGTGATGAAGAGGATAAGAGGTGAGTGAGAGAGAGTAATCAAATCCCAGTGAGTGTAAGTAGCTGAGAAACACTGGTCTCTGAACCTGAAGCCTTTCCTTGGTGTTGGTGTACTTGGTGACCACATGGAGGATTTAATGTCCCTAAGGCAGTTGTCCTCTACGGGAGTGACACCCCTCCTTAAAGGGAGTCTTCCTGTTACCAATATCATGTAACAAACCGTCCCCACATTTAGTGGGTTAGAATAACAGCAATTCATGGTTGTAGTCAGATGAAGGCTGGAGCTCAAGTAGTTGGGCTAGCCAGGCATCTCTCCAGATCATCTCAGGGCCTCTCCATGTTGGCTGTTTGGGCTTCCTTACAGCATGGCCACCTATGGCAGTGAGACTGCTTACATGGCAGGTCTGGGCTCCAGCACGAGTATTCCACCAAGCAAGGTGGAAATCGCATGGCCTTTTCTGACTTAGCCTCATAAGTCAAACAACTTCACTTTTCCCACATTCCATTGGTAACAAACTAGATACAAACTCACACAGATTCCAGGAGTGGGAGGACTAGGCTCCAAATCTTGATAAAGGAGCGACACAGTTCTGGAAGATGGTGTGGGACAGGAGATATTCTATGGCAATCTTTGGAAAATAGAATCTGTTACATGGCGTTTCCAAATCCTTATGGTAAAAAGGAGGCATTGGATCTGAGAACCTTTGTCACAGCCCTGAATACATTTCAGATGGAGCCAAGCACTAATTGAGAGGATTAAAATCAGAGTGCTTGGCAGCAGGTCTTGCTCTGGTGCTTGACTTGCAGCTGTCATCCTGCTCCCACCTCACATGGGCATGACAGAAATGAGTCTGCCAAATCACAAGTTAGAAACCTCTGGCGATGGACACAGGTTGGTGCCATGTAAAAAGTCAGAGGGAAAGTTCTGGATTCTGGACTTTTTTTCTGATAACTTTTAAAGCTGTAATAATGCTCTGAGAAACCTCAGGTCTGGCTTACCATTGTTTCAGTTTTTCTAAGACACTCATTTTAAAAATCTCTGAAACAGGAATGAGTCTTACAATTGATGCTAGGTTTTGTTCTTGATATAGTTGATATCTATTGCGTACAGCTTTAAAAGTTTTAGAAGGAATATCAGCAGCTTGGGAAGAAATCAAAGAGATGAATGTGGGGAATTCTTAAGAAATGTTGCAAATCATGGCTCTTAATGGCACAGAGGATGATGTTTTATAGAAACATTTGGACACCTATGATCCCAATTTGAAGGGATTCAAAGAGATGGATGCTGTGTAGAAGTTTTAGAGATATCTAAATCATTTTATTTTGCATATATTTCCTTTCTACATATGTACAAAAGTGATCTATAATAAAAACTCATGTATCAATATGTCTGAAAGGTCTTTTTTAATGTGCAGAAAAATTTTTAAATACCCTCTAATTGGCAAGAAAGCGTCATGATCTCATAGATGCATGAACCGAAAAAAAAAAAAAAAAAAGCATTATGTATGGCTCCGTGGCAGTATTTTTCTTTCGTAATGGTACCTAAAATATTAAGGCATGTTGCAAGCAATGATTTCTCAGAGTGGGTGAAACACAGGAGATAAGCCTCATTTTCACCTCAGAGGCAGCTGAAATCCTAAGTGACTTCTAAGAAAGAGCCCACAGTATGCAGTGATGTCTGAGAGGTGAGGAGTCAGAAATGTCCATGACATGTACGCTCATTCCCTATCTGAGAATCCAACACCTTGTACCTTAAGATCTGTTCAAATATTGGCTTCAATACCTCATTTCTCAAACTAAGGTCTGTGGTCTGCCAAGGTGCTTCCAATTTTTAGGACAAAGAAGCTGAATATTTGAAACTGGACACATGGTCTCCGTAGGTATCAGGCATCTTTCTCTCAGACACTACTGACAACATGTCAGTCCTCAGTCCTCTTTTTAAAAAAGTAACACTAATCACATTAAGTGCAACTCACATGCTGTTCATTCCTGGAATGTCCCACTTTTCCCAAGCCCCTGTAATGTCTGACTTGTCCTTCAAAACTCATAATCCCTTTAGGGCAGCTTTCGCCCCCTATCTTCTAGGCTACCATAGCAACCGGAGTATGCCTCTGCAATAGTACATATGCCATTGCCCAAGATTCTGTCTTTAAATTGATTTTGGCCCTACTAGAACACGACTCTGTTTCCCCAGCATCTGGTATGTTTCTTAGGAAGTAAACTCAATAAGCACTCAGTAAAATGCTTATTGAACATATGCTTCATGAGAAGTCTTTGCTCTTATGGAAGCTAAAGAAGCCTCCAAATAGAAGCTCATTTGTAATGTTAATTTATATTAACTTTTGTCAAGAGTCCAGTGTGGCAAACAGCACTGGACTAAGATTCAAGTCTCTTTTACAAGGTCATATGACCTTGGGTAACTTCCCTAACCTTGCTGGGTCTTGGTCTCCCCGTCTTCTGTGAACTTCTCAAGGGTGACCTGTATTTTCTATTATTTAGCACGGTGCCTGACACATAGAATGTGCTCAATAAATACTGACTTTAATAATGTAATCTGTAAAACAAATGAAGAGATTGGACAAATTATCTCAAAGGGCACTCTTTGGCTTCCTCATAATGCAAATAAACACTTCTCTTCCCCTCATCCAATCAAAACACTTAATAATTCTTAATTCATAGGATATAGTTTAACAAAGCAAACTTATAAGGCTGCTTGGAGGTATCTCAGCAACTTATCATCCTAGCAACTTAATACCATTAAACTCAGAGAACAGATAAATTTACCTAAGGTACATGTTGAAGTTTGGAACTTAAGGCCATTCTTATTGATTACCATAGGAAACAGGTAATAAGGTTTATTGGTCCCTAGAGACACTCCTTAGACCCTCTTCCACCTATTGGCTGATACTTGAAATTCTACCATTCATCTTCTTAGTGTGAAGGTCTTTCTACCTTTAAAAAAAAACCATAGAATATTCATAATTTTTTCGATAGTGCTCAATACTAGAATAAATATCTTCATGTATTAGCTACATGGAGCTTTTAAAGATAACATTGGTGAGTTAAGAAGTAATATTGTTCCTGTTTCATGATACTATATATACATGTATATATACATATATGTGTGTGTGTGTGTATATATATATGTGTGTGTGTATATATATATATATATATATATATATATAAAACATGATCTATCTATCTATCATCTATCTATATAGGCTCTCACTCTGTCACCCAGGCTGTGATGTGATCACAGCTCACTGCAGCCTTGACCTCCCTGGGTTCAGGTGACCCGCTACCTCAGCCCCCCGAAAGTAGCTGAGACTATAGGCATTTGCCACCACACCTGGCTGATTTTTTTGTATATACATATATTTTTTGGTAGAGGCACGGTTTTGCCACATTGCTCAGGCTGGTCTTGAACTCCTGTGCTCAAGCCATTCACCTGCTTCAGCCTCCCAAAGTGCTGAGATTACAGGCATGAGCCACCACACTCGGCCCACTATAACATTTTAAGGGAATTCCACACTCAGCCCATTAAATTTAATTACCTTAAAATGTTATGATGGGCTGAGTGTGGTGGCTCATGCCTGTAATTTCAGCATGAGATCAATTAAATTAGTAAATTGTCACTGCAGATCTGCTAGTATGACAGCTGGTGACAGTTTGTTATACGTTGGTTGTAGTGGGCAGGTTAAGCCTACAAGTGCATATGTTATAGCCAATGATATAACAAAAGTCTTTGCTAAAAATCTTAGGCAGATCTTGGATGTCTAGGTATTAAGTTAGTATCACTTATTTATATCATTGCATGAAGAAAGGTCTGGAAGTGCACTCTTTAAGTGGGGAAAAAGCACGAAGTTTCAAGGATAAAAAATGGAGTTACAGAGGCATTACTAATATGGAAACAAGATTATATTCAGAAGGAGCCATGAGGCTTACCCTGGATTTCATTAAATAACAATTAATTGACACTTCATTAATTAACAATTACCACAGTAATGCTCTATAACAACCACACAATCTCAGCAGTGAGAAACATAATCATCTATTTAGCTTGTGTGCCTGCAGCCCTCCAGCTGGCCTGGAGTTTAGCTCTTCTGGATTGGGCTTAGCTGGGACTGACTCTGCTCTACATGCTTTTCAACCTCCTCCTGGGATCAGAGGGCTAAATCAAGATGTTCATCTCTTGGTTACAGCAGTGAAGCAAGGAGCAATTACACAAGTGCTTTTCCAGCCATTGGTGCTACCACACCCACTAACATTCCATTGGTGAAAGCAAGTCACGTGGCTGAACCCAAAGTTAAGAGGCAGGGAAATATATTCCGCCTCTTGGTAAGAGGAACTTCAAAGTCACATGGTAACAGGTGGGAATAGATACAAGGAGAAGTAGAGAATTAAAACTATTCATGCCACTGGGTACGGTGGCTCACGCCTGTAATCCCAGCACTTTGGGGGGTCAAGGTGGGTGGATCACTTGAGGTCAGGAGTTTGAAAGCAGCCTGACCAACATGGTGAAACCTTGACTCTACTAAAAATACAAAATCACCCAGGCATGGCAGCACACACTCCCATAATCCCAGCTACTTGGGAGGCTGAGGCCAGAGAATCACTTGAACCCGGGAGGCAGAAGTTGCAGTGAGCTGAGATGGCGCCATTGCAATCCAGCCTGGTCAATGAGAGTGAAACTCTGTCTCAAACAAACAAACAAACAAAAAAACTATTTATACAATTTACCCCATATACTAAGATATAAACTATTTACAGCAGATGTTATTTCCAGTAAACCAAGCCCATTAGAAGACTGGTGGATTTTTCAGGTATCATTAAATTTGGCTGAAAACCTCCCAGCTCTGCCTGTGGTCTGCAACCTTGTCATTCCCAACTAGAACATTCTGGGCTGTCAAAAAACAGAACATTAAAAACTAGTAGAACTATCCAATTGTCCCTGTCTTTTTATTTATTTTTAATTGAGATGTGGGCACCTAGGTGGTTTTGACTGAATTTTTTACTAGGAGAGGAAAACCTATTTCATAGTTTTATGTCAAGAACATGTATAAATAAATGCTGCTTACTGATTATGGAAGACCAAACAAAATGGACAGGAAGAAAAGGGTGGGTAAGTTCACTAACAAACTTCATCCCAAACTTTCTTAAACAAACCCATCTGCTCTTTCTTGTTGACAAAGCAAGCAAGAAAACTGACCTTTTGAAGGTAACCCTGTAGAAGAATTGGCACTCACCCTTAATTTCTACTGACCCGTTCACTGGCTAATGGAGGTTAAGATGTTTTGCCTGTCTGGTTGCCTCAATGATGCTGGACCTATCAGGTGGGTGCCAGATCTAATTCTGATTCTGCATGACTTTCTGGGCTGTAACTGCTTCATCACTACTCATGAAGGCAGCCATAATGACTAGAACTCCATAGCTCAAATTCAGTGCTCACATACAAACAGGTTGCAAATTTAGGACTCAAATTCTACTTCTGATGTGAAGAAAAATCATTTTGCTTAAGTAAGCCTATCTCCCTTTATTACACACGCCACTACAGGGAATTGTGCGCTAAGCTCCCTGTCACGGAATGTAGGAAGTATAATATAGTTTTGGACATTCAAATACATTTTCATTTGCTGATGGACATGTATTATGCATTATTTATGAAGTCATTGGTTGTAACAGAAGATCCAATTTAAACATTTTTGGTTCATATACTGGAAAATCTCAGAGGTATATGGGTTTCAGAAGAATTTGATCCAGGGGCTTGATAATTCAGTTCTCTCTCACTAGACTCTAATACATACAGTGAGGGCTCCATTGCAAAGCTGGTTCTCCTTATTTGAATCTAAGGGAGAGTTCTTACGTTTGCAATGATGGGTCCACCCTGAACCAATCCATGTGGTCAGAGGAAGGGACTGAGCTGATTGACTGAGACCTCGGCAACCAAAAGCAGTCACTATGCCAAGAGAAATAGGATCAAATTTCATTGCTGCCATTCAATGAGCAGGGGAAGAGAACCACAATGTCCAAATAATGGTGTCATGGAAGGCAGAATTCTGTCTCCAAATTAACTGTATGATTATTCTTTTCATATACTTATTTTCAATAAGTATTGAAGTGTAAAAGGGTCACAAATGAAACTTGTATTGTTCTGCCTGATTTCAAACAATTCCCTGGAATTGAAGGATTTATATGAAATTGTTGGTTCTCCTTGACAGCCTCCCCTCTTCCACCCTGTATGTAATAAGAGAAAGAGACCAAAGTCAGAAATGGATTGTGCAGCTTATATACCATGGTAACTAAAAACATAGCTTTTAGTTGTGTCTATAGCTTGTGCTGTTTAGAATGCTTGGGCAGAGATAAAAGAGTCAAATGGCCTCTCGTCTATCTGGCATAACTGTTCTACTTTAAGTCAAAGCTGAATATTCAAGCCTCAGCAGCAATATCTCAAATGGTCAACTTAAGAAAAAGCTTCACTTCCAAATTAGCTCATTCTTCAAAGGGTATTTCAAAACGTTTATTTGCTTAAGCAACTAAAAACTTAGTTATATGGTTAGGACTCAAAGTAATGGGCTAGTGCAGCCTTGTAAGTTTATATGCTTCACTTGGCCACATGTTTTTTGCATTAATTTGTGTCATCCTTAAAGCCAATATGTTTTCAAGCCTTTAACAACTGACAAAGTAGCATACTTCTTCCTCTTGGGGATATGAAAGCATGTTATAAATGCTGTTACCCTAGAATCCCTTAAGACTGAATGTGCGTGTGTGTGTGTGCATGCATGCGCATGTGTGCATGTGTACACATATGTATGTACTATGTGTAGCCCCCTTATGAACAGATAATTGTCTATTATGTACAAGGTATGTCACGCAAATCACCTTATTTAATTTGCAGAATCACGCATTTAATATAAGTCCCATTGTACAGATGATAAAACTGAGTCTAGGAAAGGTAAGTAAGTTTTCCAGTAGTCATAGAGTTACTGAGTAGCAAAGCCTGAGTTGAACTCAAATCTGACTGTGGTCACAGCTCTTCTGATTCACCAACTTTCACTGCCTCAGCCCCTCTCTAAGATTTGAATTAAGTCACATTTCTCATTTTGCTTTTTTGCTTTGCCTCCTTCCCTGCCCACCTCTCCCCTGCTGAACTCCATAGTCATTGACTCACTAAATATTGATTGAGTACCTCTTATATGCCAGACACTGTTTTAAGTACTAGAGATGCAACAGTGAATAAACTAGACAAAAATCCCTGCCCTCATGGAGCTTACAATTTCAGTTGGAATGGTTCAGTCAACTGTGTCTTGATCTTCCAGATTTCCATCCTAAATACCTTTTTCTTCTGATCATTCAATAAACTTAAGACCTCTCTCCAAAATTTTACTTGTCCTGAAAGATAACTCCATATGTCAAATTCCTAAGGATGGTGGCAATTTTCCTTTATTCTTCTGATCCAAGACACTCTTTGCTTCCCCATTGCTTCAGCTTCAGAGAAGGTGACCAATCTCTGCATTGACTGCTTGCCCAGTGGCACCTGGATATATGGGCACTGAGGCATCCAGTGGGTCCAGAGATGAGAGTCATAGGTCCAGTTTCCAGGAGAGCAGCTTCTGAGGCTCAGATGTGCAGGCAAGGAGTTTGTTGATAAGTGCTCTCAGGCACATACTGGGCAGACAGAAATGTTGAACTGCTATGCACCTACCACAGAGGCCTGGAGCTACAATGGCCTTCAGAGACATGCCCAATTGGTGTGAGAGGGTGAGGCCTTTGTACTGCCACTTCAGTTGTTAGATGTAGGCTGCCCTGGGAAGAGAATGAGTTTGGGGGAGGTAGCTCTCTCTAGCCATGAGAAACTCCCAGATAGGGTCTTACCTAAGTATTCACCATCAACACAACTAGAACCTGGAGGAATGAATGCTTCAGTCCTAGAGTGGAGCGTCCAGGAAACAAACCACAGTCTCCACTGCAAAGGGCTTCTTCATGTGTTAGCAGAGTGGCATCTCCTCCCTGCCCTCCCTAGCTAGAACATTATTATGGGCTCCTCAAGTCTAGATATTACTTCAGCAAGATTTTGAAGAAAGTCAGAAGTCCCAAAAACATGAAACTCAAACTTCAGTACCCTTAGACTCACCACAGAAATACTACAGGAAACTTGGCAAAGCTGTAAGTTTGAGCTACCATTGATCAAATCTGCTACTTACCCCTAAACTGGCTTTTCCATTTTGGTAACACCAGAAACATTTATTTGACTGGCTTTTGTGTTATTTAGTTCCTTTTGCTCTTAAGCATTATGACAGTGTTTTGTTTAGTTATAGTTAACACTTGTTGGGTCAAACCTAAAGTTACACAGGTTATCCCATTTAATCCTCAAAACAATCCAATGAAATAGGTATCACTATTATCCCACTAAACAGATAAGGATATTGTGAGGCACAGTAAGGTTAGTTAGGGAGCTTCCACGTGGTCCCACTAAGTGACAGCTGATATAAGAACCCAAGTCTACTTGACATTGCTTGAGCTCTTCTTATCCCTGTACTTCCCTGCTTCTATCCCTTTCACAGCATTATCCTGGGTTTCCTTTAAATTTAGTATTAAGACATACTCTTGGATTGTCTATGTCCCACTGACTTACTGATTGAATCATTAAACAAACATACCATATTCTAGATAGTATCCAGGTCACTGGAGCTGTGATACACAAGATAGGCACATTTACTGCTCTCAAAAATTTTCACAGGATGGTGTGAGGCATCAGAGAAGTAAAGAGGCACTCACAAGGCAAAGGGATACGTGATAAGCTATGTGTCTTAGTCTATTTGTATTGCTATAAAGGAATACTTGAGGCTGGGTAAGTTAAAAAAAAAAGAGGTTTCTTTGACTCACAGTTCTGCAGGCTGTACAAGAAGCATGGTGCCAGCATCTGCTGTTGGCAGAAGCCTGAAGCTGCTTCCACTCATGGCAGAAGGCAAAGGGGAGCCAGTGTGTCGCATTGTGAGAGAGGGAGCAAGAGAGGAGGGAAGGAGGTGCCAGGCTCTTTTCAACGAGTTCTGATGGAAACAAAGAATGAGGACTCACTCCTAGTGCGGATGGTATCATAGGCTGCTCATAAGGGGTCCACCCCCATGACCCAAACACCTCCCACCAGGCTCCACCTCCAACACTGGGGATCAAATTTCAACAGGAGACTTGTGGGGTCAAATAAACTACACCCAAGTCATAGCAATATGGGAAGCCCAGAGTACTGTAGGTGCACATAAGAGGGACTGCACCCAGTTATGGGGGTGGGACAGATGGTCAGTGAAAGCTTCATGGAAAGGATATCTAAGCAGAATCCTAAAGCAATTATCCAGGTTTATGTGTATATGTATGTGTAGGGGTGGAGCATGGAAAATAAATGTTGCAACAAGCAAAAGAATGCAAATGCTTGGAGGCAGATCTAAGCATTGAAAGAAATTAGGATGTCTAAGGCTCCTATTTGAAAATCTAGGTGTGGAAAAGATGTTGAGTAGGGACCAGATCATGCAAGCTTTCCAAGCCACATTCTAAAGACTGGATTTTATCCTAAGACAACTGGGAAACCATTGAAGAGTGTTAAATAGGGTGACACTGTCAGATTTGCATTTTATCTTGTGAATAAGTTTTTAGTTTTTAACAGCTTCATTAAGGTATACTTTGCATAAAATAAACTGCATATATTTAAATGTACAATTTGATAAATTTTCACATATGTATATACCTCATATATGTATATATGTATATTCTTTTCCTGCTTCAGATTGCTAATACCTTCTCACTTTAAGTTATATTTGTTATGTTTATTTAAGCTCTTGCTCTATAAGTTCCAGTCAACATTTGTTGTCTATAGCAGGCAGTTATTTCGCCCTGGGAAATCATGTTTCTGTTTTAATCCACCCTGCCTGGTAATGTGTTTTAAGCAGGAGCTGGATCCCTCCATGTGAGTTTAAGAACAGAGAAGGAATAAACCCCAGAGCTGGATGCTCCAGATACCACAGAATTCGATAGGCTACTATTTTTGGTACCACTCTGCTAGGCAACTCCTGTGGGCAATGGTTGCCTAGATTAAAATCTGCCATCCTAGGGAATTTGATGTAGAAGAAGTGGATGAGTGGATGTTAAATATCAGCTGGCCAGTCCTGTTTTAATCAACTCTCATCCCAATAGGGGTTTTGCAGTACTTTTATGTACCCTGACAACACAAGCAGCCTGGGTTGATGCTGCCAGTTTCAATGGCAAAGGAACCAGCAAGGATTCATTTAAAGCCAGGCAGTGAAGAGGAAAAGGCAGAACCCAGAGGCCTTCCTCCACTAATTCCTCCGCCTGCTGCATCCGCCCAGCTGTCTGCCCCAGACTGCCACCACTCATCCCCCACACTCATATTCTAGACAGCCTTCTGTCTTCCCAGGGCATTCTCACCCTTTTGGGTGCCACTGATAATTTCCTCAGAGCTTTGATTGCATCTGCTTCTGGAGCTATCTGGGGTAAAGTTTTGGGGAGGGAACCAGCATCCCATGCTAGTATACCACCTTAACAGAAAGAGGAAGAGGCCTGAACACATACGTTCCTTACAGATACAATGCACCTTGGAGTCTACTTCCCCCATTAAAAGACCCTCTGTAGGGAGGGTCGCCCACAGAGGCCTGGTCAAGGACCAGCACTTCTTAAAGGAGAAGAAAAGATATTAAATCCTAGCCTTCTATTTTCCTCTCAAAGTAAACCTAAGTTAAATTTTTAAGGTAATGACTCAGAAACTCTGAAAAGCGTTTAATAATAGCGCTTGATGATTCATATGAATATTTTACTCTAAAGTTGCTTGTCTTGGAGGCATGTTGGTGTGCAACTTTTGCTGCTAGGAAGTATAAGTGAAAGTCTGAGTACCTATTGCTCTGTGAAGTGGTTATGATAATAGTAATTAATAGCTGTGTTTCTCTATGCACTGCCAAAGAATTGGGTATTGCAAAAACACTCTAGAATAAAGCGATAAATAGATGGAGCAGCTGAAGACATTAATTAAGCTGCTTAAAATAAAGTACTGTTTCATTCCTTTTTAACCCCAGTGTCTACAAACTTTACAAAAGAATCATTGAACTAATTGCTTGGGTAGATCCAAAAGATTATAATTTGCAGAACTCTATTATTAGATAAAAATAAAACTCCAAGGTTCAAAAATGCATTTGATATCAATGCTTAAGTTTGAGGCCAAACCTCTTCTAAATGATAGAACTAGAGGGTTCTTCACCTGGCAATCTTGGCCTGGTCTGCCACCAAGTGGCTGTGTGACCTAGGCCAAGTCACTTATCTCTCTGGGCCTCAGTTTCCTCATCGATTTCAGTTCACTGAAATAGACCTCTAGGCTAGTCCACCGTTCTCTTCACTTTCATGAAATCTATCCTTTCTGATACATTGCATGCTTTAGCAGATCCATCCCTGGGAAACTGTATGTAAAGACTGCTTTGATATATCAAACCTAATTTTTTCCCATGGGCTTGGGCCAGAGCTTTCTGAGGAGCACCTAGCACACTGGTGAACCAGGAAAGTGATACAGAAGGCAGCATCATTGATGCCCTCAGTGTTCAGGGTGGTTAGGCTAGAGTCCCCAGGACACCTCAGGATCTGCAGCAACCTCACATACTGTACAAATATAATTTTTATGAGTGCTTGGGTGTAAAAAATTTTGGAAAGCCCTGTGTTTGGTTTATGAAGTAAGAGAAACAGCCCCCACAGGAAGAGAAATTAAGATGTCATGGAATGATGCTTAAGATTTCAGCAAAACTTAAACAAATATGTGCACACAAACAGTACATTTAAACAAAAACTTTCAGATGAAATAGGGATAATCCTAAATATATGTTATAGTAATTCAGAAGAAAAGCCTATAATAACCCTAGTAACTTTCATGGCCAATATGGAAGAGCCAGCCAGGAGTTCTTCCCCCTTAACTCTGAGTATGGCTGAAATGAAAAAAGCTATCACCTTCCAAAAAACTTTTATAGAAACGAAGTCTACCTTTTTTTTGGTCCCTTTTCTCACTTCATGGCACCTCTTTCTCTCCCTTTTAAAAATAGTCTAGTCCATTTCAGAGAGCCCAAGATAACTGGCTTTGGGGTCTGGAGAGAGAGACGGTCTTCTCTCAATTCTAATAACCAACAGTATAACACTGAGAAGTTATTTTAAAGGAAGAAATAAAAATTCCTATACAAATGTTTACCTTGTCCATTTCTAAATACAAATGTTGGGGTGACTTAAAATAATCATATTTCAGCATAATTATGGGATCTTCTTGTTTCTTTGTTTCAAGTCATGTCAACCACAGAGATGATCCAAGAATGTGATACTTTACAGCCATCAACATCCAGAAAGTTCACCTGATTCAACGCTTTGATTTCAGATAAGAAAACAAGGTTTAAGAGACCTAGTTACCTCTAAAAAGTATTAATGAGTCCAGAATCCAGGTCTACTTAAAAATTTTACATGAGTTCCCCTTTCTCCCCAGACTTTCCCTAGTGTAAATGGCATTTATAGTACATTTAAAAAATCTTTTGTTTTTGTTTGTCCAGCACATGAAGTTCTTTTTTATTTGCAGGGAGCTCCCAAGTTATGGTCACCTTCCCAACAGAAGCTCAAAGTGTTAGAATAGGGCTTGCTTACCTAGACTGCCTTGCAGCTAGAGCACAGGCATGTGATCTATGCTCTGCCAATCTGATGCACCAGCAAAGACTTTTACTCTAGAATAGAAAGGAAGCAATTGCTCTCAGACAACACTGGCATCCGTGGCTTCCTCACTAGAACCAGTAATGAGATATCATTTGGGATCTGCCCTTTGGCCTTGAACTTGGTCCTCCAGACAGATAAATATTTTTGTGAGCTCACCAGTATCTATTCAGTAAATTCCTTAGCCAGAATCTTCCATTCCTTGCAACTAAGACCCTTAACAAGTACAACTAACACAATTTATATTTTTAAATCTCATCAAACACTTGCCATGTGCTAGGTATTATTCTAAGTACTTACAAGCATACATTCATTTAATCCTCATGATAATCCCATGAGATAGGTATCATGATTATGTCCATTTTACTCATGAGAAAACTGAGGCACAGTGAGGGAAATAATTTCAGATTAAAGAATTTCTCAAAATTTTAAGCAATGAAGAAGGAGGGCTAGGATTTGAACCAGGCTGTTTGGATCTAACTCTGAGCTCTTAATCACTACACACACTACTTCTCCCTCATTTTTTCTGATTACATAATTAATAATTATAGAAATGTTTAAATACCATAGAAGAGCAGAAGAAAGAAAATACAAATAAACTACAATTCTACTGCTTATAGAAAACTACTGTCTACAATAGTTAAACTATTTAAGTTTAAATAGCCAGTACAGTACAATTCACTTCCTTGGTTACACCAACCGCATTCCAAGTGCTCAGCAGCTCAACAGCCTCATGACTACTGCTTTGGACAGTGCAGATGTAGCACATTTCCATCCTCTTAGAAAGGGCTAGTGGATGATGCTGGAGAGTCTGCGGGCATTCTCCCTTCATAGCCCTCTGTGGCTATGTACAGACACACACATAATTTTACATAAACGGTAAAAAGCTTAGATAAAAGAGAATAAAGATGAGCCCCACAATTAAAAAAAAATAAACAAAAACAGCTTGCAAAATATTATTTTCTCTTCCTTTGGCCTTTCCCCTGTCTTCTCTCTAATAAACCAAGAGTGCATGACTCCTTTGATTCATAAAAACGTTTCTCTTTATAGGTTCTTACAACCACGTAAAGTCACATATTCACATGTATAAGGCCTTGTTGTTGTTGATAAACACTTTTAGCCTGCTTTCTTTTTTCAGTTATTAAACATTATGAAATCATTCTAAGTTGGCCAGTACAAATCTAATTTATTAGTGGCTGTGTGGAATTCCACAGTTCAGACATATGACAATATTTCCAATCTTCCCTTACTGATGTGCTTCTTTCCATTTTTTCTATCATAAGCAATGCCCAATAAACATTACTGGCCATAGATCCTTGTAAACTAAGACTTCTATTTCTACAGAATTGATTCCCAGGAGTAGGACTGTTGGATTAAAAGGAATGTTTATGTTTAACTTTAATAGCTATTGCCAAATTCTATGCCAAGGGCTAGAATGATCCCCATGTCCTCCAGCAATGCATGAGTCTACTGTATTCTGCCCTCTCTTTTCCTCTTCTGTCTCTCCCTACTGGGGGAGACACCCCTATTCTGGTCAAAACTGCATTCTATCACATCTTTTAATGACTCTCAGAATTATTAATGAACAAAATGTCTGTCAACATTAGCATACCAGTGGTGGAATGGTGGGAGGAGCTGCCCAAGGTATAAACAATAAAAGGTCACACTGTATGTAAAGAATGCAAAAACAATAATAAAACGGACTAAAAGTTGGTTTGCTTTTTATTATCACCAGACACTGGCCATGCTAAACACTGTTATTGCTAACATATCCCTCCCCTCAAAAATCTTTCATTGGCCTAAATTCTAGGCAATTTCTGTGGCTATTGTTGAGTCTTAAGAGCAGACATGTAAAACTTCAAATTCCAGTTATGTACTTGGCCTCAAACACACCTGGACTCAGTTACACATGTTTGTTTCAAGAGTAAATTTATGAGGTTCTCAAAAATTTTCTCTAACTTAAGGTGCGGTTTATGTATGCAGCCAGTACGGTATCTCATATTTTTGGGCTTAAACAGCAGATTCAAAATAAACCATGATAGCTGAATGCAATTTTTCTTTTCTGAGATTCAAAAAAATCCCCAAAATATTTCCAAACAGAATCAGTTTTGAATAATGTACTCTGAAGATACATTAGCACCAGGCTTTAAAATTGTTCGTTGAAGTTTGGTGCACAGAAATGGTGGAGAACGCCATGAACAATGTTAACAACCATAAAAAATAAGGAAATCAATAATTCCATAGAAAACATAATCAAATGTTGAAGAAAAGTGCCAGGAAAAATGATAAAATGTGCTAGTCTTGCACTTCCAAGAAATCACAAGGGCAATATTTGAACACCTCGATCATCAAGAACTAGACATTTACTCTACAGCAGTGGATCAAATCATGTCAGTGTTCACTATTCAATCATTTGTTAACTTTTAGTATCAGAGGAAAACCTTTAGAGATTTTCCAAAATGTCATAGAAACTTACAATAAATTTTCTGGCAAAAATATTTTAGTGGAAGTGTTTCGACTGTAGAGACATTTGAAATCCACTGAGCTCAATCCTGAAGAAACAAAGATGTGAACAGTCATGCAATTTTGGGAATTTATTTCGGAATGTGATTTTTATTAATCTCTATATAACTTATCTTTATGGTTAAGACTTCTTCTAAAGATTTATCTGCTGCTTTGTGTTAAAAAAACTTTCAAAATTAAAAGTAATAATGGGTTTTTAATGAACTGTGAGTAAAGACAGGTGGACAAATCTGGCTGTTTCTTTAGCATGAATATGCAACTATTGATGAAATAACTGATATTTGCAGAAGTTAAAGCTCAAAATCAAGAAATATAATGTTTTCAGAAGAAAATGGTGGATAGGACTCAGGGCTAACTTGCAGCTCTCACTCGGACGGACAGAGCAGCATGTGGAGACCCACATCATGAGCCTGTGCTCCAAGAACCACCGCAAGAACATACCAGGAAAGCAGAGAGAATCTGCAAACCCTTTGGAGGAGATGGATTGCCACTGCAGGCTCTGTGGGATAGCCGAGGAACTCCGAAGAAAAAGGAGATAATCTCTTGGGAGCTCTATGGCCCAGCACACCACCTGACCTAGGGCAAGCTTGTATCCTCCCTATCCTCCTGCAGCTGATGCACTCTTGAAAGCACCTTTCTGGCTGGAGGCCAACCAACACAAAACCAGTGCACTTAACAAAAATACAACCAAGGACCCTCACAGAGTCCATTTCACTCCTCTGCTATCTCCACAGGAGCAGGTGCTGGTATCCACAGCTGACAGACCAGAAGGCAGGTTTCATCAAAAAACTCCTTGTAGACACTACCAATACCACCCTGGAGCCTGATAGTTCTGCTGAGTGGCTAGATCCAGAAGAAAAATAATAATCACTGCAGTTTGGCTCTCAGGAAGCCCCATCCACAGGGGAAGAGGAAGAGGACCACATTAAGAGAGCACCACTGTGGGGCAAAATAATCTGTACAGCAACTCTTGATTCCCACATCTTCCCTCTCACACAGTCTACCCAAATGACAAGAAACCAGAAAAGCAATCCTAGTAATATGATAAAACAAGGTTTTTTAACACCATCAAAAGATCACACTAGCTCACCACCAATGTATCCAAACCAAGACGAAATCTCTGAATCACCAGAGAAAAATTACCAGAAAAAGAAAACAGAAGGTTGATTATTAAGCTAATAAAGGAGGCACCAGAGGAAGGTGAAGTCTAACTTAAAGAAATTAAAAAAAAATGATTCAGGATATGAATGGAAAAGTCTCCAGTGAATAGACAGCATAAATAAAAAGCAATGACAACTTCTGAAGATGAAGGACACACTTAGAGAAATGCAAAAAGCACTGGAAAGTCTCAGCAATAGAATCAAACAAGTAGAAGAAAGAACTTCAGAGCTCGAATACAAGGCTTTCAAATTAACCCAAACCAACAAAGACAAAAGAAAAAGAATTTTAAAAAATGAATGATGCCTCCAAGAAGTTTGTAATCCCTCCAAGATGGGATTACATTAAATTATCAAACCTAAGAATAATATATGTTCCCAAGAAAGAAGAGAAATCTAAAAGTTTAGGAAACATATTTAAGGGAATAATTGAGGAAAACTTCTTGCTAGAGATCTGATATCCAAATCTAAGACACTCAAAGAATGTCTGAGAAATTCATCACAATAAAAATCACTACCTCAAAACATAGTCATCAGATTATCTAAAGTCAAGACAAAAAGAATTTTAAGAGCTGTGAGGCAAAAGCTCAGGTAACTTATAAAGGAAAATCTATCAGATTAACAGCAGATCTCTCAGCAGAAACTCTACAAACTAGAAGGGATTGGGGTCCTATCTTTAGCCTTCTTAAGCAAAACAATTATCAGCCAATAATTTTGTCTCCTGTGAAACTAAGCTTCATAAATGAAGGAAAGATACAGTCTTTTTCAGACAAGCAAGTGCTGAGAGAATTCACCACTACCAAGCCAGCATTACAAGAAGTACTAAAAGGAGTTCTAAATCTTGAAACAAATCCTCAAAATACACCAAAATATAATCTCCTTAAAGCATAAATCTGACAGGACCTATATAACAATAACATGATGAAAAAATCACAAGATATTCAGGCAACAAATAGCATGATGAACAGAATAATATCTCATATCTCAATACTAACAGTGAATGTAAATGGCCTAAATGCTCCACTTAAAAGATACAGAATGCCAGAAAGAATTCACCAACCAAGTTATTTGCTGTCTTCAAGAGATTTTCCTGACACATAAGGACTCACATAAACTTAAGGTAAAAGGGTGGTAAAAGATATTCCATGCAAATGGACATTAAAAGTGAGCAGGAGTAGCTATTCTTACCTCAGAGAAAAGAAATTTTAAAGCAACAGCAGTTAAAAAAAGACAAAGAGGGATATTATGTAATGACAAACGGACTAGTCCAACAGAAAAATATCACAATCCTAAATATACATGCACCTAACACTGAAACTCCCAAATTTATAAAACAATACTAGACCAAAGAAATGAGATAGACAGGAACACAATAATAGTGGGAAACTTCAACACTCCACTGAAAGCATGAAACAGGTCATCGAGATAGAATGTCAACAAAGAAACAATGGACTTGAACTATAACCTGAAACAAATGAATGTAACATATTTACAGAACATTCCACCCAACATCTGTAGAATATACATTCTATTCATCAGCACATGAAACATTCTCCAAGATAGTTCATATCATAGGTCACAAAACAAGTCTCAACAAATTTAAGAAAACTGAAATCATATCAAGTACTCTGTCAGACCACAGGGGAATAAAATTGGAAATCAATTCCAATGGAACCCTCAAAACCATGCAAATACATGGAAATTAAATAACCTACTTCTGAATGATTGTTGGGTCAGCAATGAAATCAAGACAGCAATTAAAAAATTCTTTGAACTAAACAATAAGAGTGACACAACCTATCAAAACCTCTGGGATACAGCAAAAGCAGTACCAAGAGGAAAGTTTGTAGCATTAAATGCCTATGCCAAAAAGTCTGAAAGAGCACAAATAGAAAATCTTAGGTCACACTTCAAGAAACTACAGAAACAAGAACAAACCAGACACAAACCCAGCAGAAGAAAATAAATAGCAAAGATCAGAGCATAACTAAATGAAATTGAAATTTAAAAATTACAAAAGATATATGAAACGAAAAGCTGGTTCTTTGTAAAGATAAATAAAATTGATAGACCATTCATAAGACTAACCAAAAAAGAAAAAAGAGAGAGAGAAGATCCAAATAAGCTCAGTTAGAAAATAAATGAGAGATTTTACAACTGACACCACAGAAATACAAGAGATCACTCAAGGCCACTATGAACACCTTTATGTGCATAAACTAGAAAACCTAGAGGAGATGGATAAATTCCTGGAAATATACAACCCTCCTAGATTAAACCAGGAAGAAATAGAAACTATGAACAGACAAATAACAAGCAGCAAGATTGAAATGGTAATTTAAAAAATGCCAACAAAAAAGGTCCAGGACCAGATGGATTCACAGCTGAATTCTATCAGACATTCAAAGAAAAATTGAACCAATCCTATTGACATTATTCCAAAAGATGGAGAAAGAGGGAATCCCCTTCCTAAATCATTCTATGAAGCCAGTATCACCCTAATATCAAAACCAGAGAAGGACATAACAAAAAAGGAAAACTACAGACCAGCATCCCTGAGGAACATACATGCAAAAATCCTCAACAAAATGCTAGCTAATTGAATCTGGCAGCATATCAAAAAGATAATCCACCATCATCAAGTGGGTTTCATGCCAAGAATGCAGGGATGCTTTAACATATGCAAGTCAATAAATGTGATATATCACATAAATATAATTAAAAAAAAAATCTCATGATCATCTCAATAGATGCAGAAAAAACATTTGACAAAATCCAGCATCCCATTATGATTAAAACCCTCAGCAACATTAGCATACAAGGGACTTACCTCAATGTAATAAAAGCTATCTATGATAAACCCACAGCCAACATTAAATGGAATGAGGAAAAGCTGAAAAGATTTCCTCTGAGAACTGAAACAAGACAAGGATGCCCACTTTCACCATTTCTATTCAACATAGTACTGGAAGTCCTAGCCAGGGCAATCAGACAAGAGAAAGAAATAAAGAATATCCAAATCAGTAAAGAAGAAGTCAAACTGTCACTGTTTGCTGATGATGATATGATTGTATATCTAGAAAACCCTAAAGACTCATCCAAAAAATCTCCTTGAACTGGTAAATGAATTCATCAAAGTTTCAGAACGTAAAATTAATATGCACAAATGAGTAGCTCTGCTCTACACCGACAGTGACCAAGCTGAGACTCTGACCCCTTGAACTCAAACTTTATAATAGCTGCAAAAAAAATTAAAATACTTTGGAATATACTTAATCGAGGAAGTAAAAGACCTCTACAAGAAAAACTACTGAAAGAAATCATAGATGACACAAACAAATAGAAACACATTTGATGCCCATCAAATGGGTAGGGTAGAATCAATATTGTAAAAATTACCATATTGCTAAAAGCAATCTACAAATTCAATGCAATTTTCATCAAAATACCACCATCATTCTTCACAGAACTACAAAAATAATCCTAAAATGCATATGCAACCTAAAAAGAACCCACATAGCCAAAGCAAGACTAAGAAAAAGAACAAATCTGGGGGCATCACATTACCTGACTTCAAACTGTACTGTAAGGCCATTGTCACTGTTAATCCTGAGTGTCAACTTGATTGGATTGAAAGATGCAAAGTATTGATCCTGGTTGTGTCTGTGAGGGTGTTGCCAAAGGAGATTAACATTTGGGTCAACGGGCTGGGAAAGGCAAACCCACCCTTAATCTGGGTGGCCAGCATCTAATCAGCTGCCAGCACAGCTAGAATAGAAAGCAGGCAGAAAAACATGAAAAGACTAGACTGGTCTAACTTCCCAGCCTACATCTTCCTCCCATGCTGGATGCTTCCTTCCCTTAAACATTGGACTCCAAGTTCTTCAATTATATATTTATATATATATAATAATAAACTCATATATATATATTATATATAGGATATATATAATATATATAGTAACTAATAATATATATATATTCTATATGTAATAGATATAGGATATATTTATAATATATATATTCTATATATTTATTATATATATATATATATATATATATATATATATATATATATATCTCCTATTAGTTCTGTCCCTCTAGAGAACCCTGACTAATATAGTCACCAAAACAGCGTGATACTGGTATAAAAATAGGCACATAGACCAATGGAACAGAATAGAGAACTCAGAAATAAAGCCAAATACTTACAGCTAACTGATCTTTGACAAAGCAAACAAAAACATAAAGTGGGAAAAGGACACCCTATTCAACAAACAATGCTGGGATAATTGGCTAACCATATGTAGAAGAATAAAACTGGATCCCTCATCTCTCACTTAATGTAAAAGTCAACTCAAGATGGATCAGAGACTTATATCTAAGACCTGAAACCATAAAAATTCTAGAAGATAACTTTAGAGAGACCCTTCTAGCCATTGGCTTAGACAAAGACTTCATGACCAAGAACCCAAAAGCAAGTGCAACAAAAACAAAGATAAATAGATGGAACTTAATTAAACTGAAAAGCTTCTGCACAGCCAAAGAAATAATCAGCAGCGTTAACAGACAACCCGCAGAGTGGGAGAAAAGCTTTGTAAACTATACATCTGACAAAGGACTAATATCCAGGATCTACAAGGACCTCAAAGAAATCAGCAGGAACAAAACAAACAATGTCATCAAAAAGTGGGCTAAGAACATGAATAGACAATTCTCAAAAGAAGATATACCAATGGCCAACAAACATGAAAAAATTCTCATCACTAATTATTACAAAAATGCAAATCAAAACCACAATGTGGTATCATCTTACTCCTGCAAGAATGGCCATAAAAAAATCAAAAAATAATTGATGTTGGTGTGAATGTGGTGAAAAGGGAACACTTTTACACTGTTGGTGGGAATGTAAACTAGTACAACCACTATGGAAAACAGTGTGGAGATTCCTTAAAGAGCCAAAAGTAGATCTACCATTTGATCCAGCAATCCCACTACTGGGTATCTAGCCAGAGAAAAAGAAGTCATTATACAAAAAAGATACTTGCACACAGATGTTTATAGCAGCACAATTCATAATTGCAAAAATATGGAACCAGCCCAAAGTCCCATCAGTCAAAGAAAATGTGAGAGGTATAGATACACATACATACGTACATACACCATGGATACTATTCAGCTGTAAAAAGGAATGAAAGAATGGCATTTGCAGCAACCTGGATGGAACTGGAGACCATTTTTCTAAGTGAAGTAACTTAGAAATGGAAAACCAAACATCGTATGTCCTCACTCATATGTGGGAGATGAGCTATGAGGAAGCAAAGGCATAAGAATGATGCAATGGACTTTGGGGAAGGAGTGAGAAGGTGGGTGAGGGATAAAAAGATTTCACATTGGGCACAGTGTACACTACTTGGATAATGAGTGCCAAATCTCAGAAATCACTACTAAAGAACTTACACACGTAACCAAACACCACCTGTTCCTCAAAAAACAATTGAAATATAAAAATACTTTAAAAACAGAAATACAATGTTTTCATTACTGAGATACAGTAGGTAATTTTTTAAAAATCACATTAATATAATTTTAAAACAATAATTATTTTCCCTTTTTTGTAATATAGTATTTGTTTAATTTTTAAATTTATTTTTGGCATAATTATGCATATATAAGACAATAATAGAAACATTCTCTGTCTGCATTTCTTTTCTTATCTTCATTATGATTAGTTTCCTTCCATAATTATTATTGAAAATCTTTTTGCAGTAGAGAGGAGGATAGGGTTTTATAAAACCATTAAAAAGACACACAAATGGTTTTAAACAGCTAGAATTGGCCTTGAACAGTGTTCTCTGAAGCACTGAGCTTTAAACTTGTTCCTTGAAGGTTGGTGCACAGAAATTGTGACACCATTGGGCACATGTCAGCATGTATCAGCTCTAGAACTACCACAGACATCCCAGAAGAGAAAAGTGAGTGACCAAAGGATCCATAAATGATTTAATGAGCCATTTACAGTTTCACTGTACCTGCCATGTGCACTTAGACATGCATGGCTTAATCCTTCTGACAAGCCCAGTTCTTTCATTTACATTTCCCTGACTACAGGAAAGCCGAGCATCTTTTCAAGTTTTTGGACATCTGACTGCCTGCTAGAATTCATTCAGTCCTCTCTGGGATGGTGATGCCCAGCCTGCTTGGATCAGGAATGTCTTTGAAATACGAAGAAGCCTATGGATTTGTTCCTGAGAAAACAGCCCACATTTTCATTGGTACAGACCCTTGCACCCAAGTTCAGGGGACTCAGAAATCACCCCTTCCTCATTCTACAGTTACAGAAACTCAGGCCCATGATCTTGGACTAAAATAGAGCAAGCTCCATGCCATCTGAGACTTGTTTTTCCATCTGCAGAATAGAACAATCACACCTAACCTCATAGGATGAATGTAAGGATTAAATGAGTTAATATCTGAGCATACAGGCTAGACAACACAGAGTTTCTTAAAGTTTCAGTTGATTTCCAATATTTAAAAATGAAGAGATCTCACACTTTTTGAAAAATCCACATTTTTTGGCTTCTCATAGAAAGCCAGTAACCAGCAATTTTGTGTGCTCACCTTGTCATGAGCTAGCAATGGGCTGGGCTAAGAAAATTGCTGTTTCCAGAGGCAGCCTTGATTTGCAAATCCCCATTGTTCTCAGCACTCCTCGTGTTGCCTGGCAACCGTGTTGACTGCTGTTTATTCTTTTCCAACTAGGGCGGCTTCACTCACTTACTTCACCTGCCACGCCAGGAAGGCCTTTAGGGTGGGACTCCCGTGCACCTGTCAGTGTCAAGTCAGTCAACGGAAGGTGACAAGGCTATATGAGGATTGAGGCGGCGCTATCTTTCTCTGGGAGATTTGCATTCTATCATTTAGGGAAGGATCTTCTTATAATCCTGTCACCCTGATCATGAAAAATCCTAGTAATTATTTGAGAACTGTTTTCCAATCTACTTAAAGGACTAAAGGTGAAATTGCAGTTGATTTTGCCTACAAACTCTTTGGGAATTCAGTCGATTTCTCTCTCTCTTTACTGTCATAACCTTAGTTCAAGCCACCATCACCTGCCCAGATTCTCATGAGACCAAGAAAAAGCATTCCAATACCTTTTTTGTCTTCATTTCCTTTAGATAATACTTGTTTTTAATAAACTCTCAAATTTTAGAGGTAATAAATTCACAATTGCTGATTATTTCTCTGTTGGCTCTCGTTCATTTCAGGAATGCGAGGGGCATGAAGACAAATCATTGTACAGAAGATGAGGGGTGAGGGTTCAGCTGAGCTACAGTGATATTTGTCAACAAATTAGTAACCTGAAGTCAAATATTGTGGGCACTAACTTCTCAGAGAAGTAGTTTGTACCAGCAGCAAGGAGAATCAAAAGAGGAGCTTGGACAGGGATATCCCGAAGTTTGGAGCTGATACTCTCCAAACACCGGTCTTGGAAATTATGAACTTGCAGTTTTGAAATCCCGTTACTGAAAAACCCAGCTTAACCACCGTGAACAGAAAAGAAACTATGCAAAGCCGGCCGGCCTGGGAGCAAACACAGAGTTAGCAGGCTGACAGAGTCCTCTGCCTTCTGTGCCTGGAAGGTAGCACATCCCTTTCCATACCTTTTCTTCTATTTTAATCAGGCACCATATGACCTTGGTAAAACCCCACAGGTATCTCTTTCTGAGGCAAATTTCTGCAACGCCTATGTCTCCTTTAGTGTTACTGGATGCTTAGCAACACTTTGAGAAATAGGGATGTCTCAGTACTTCTTCAGGTGGGGTTCTGACATGTAACAGCATGCCTTGGGGTGCTGGCTGGAAATTCAAATAACCTAAGTCTCAGGCCAGGACTCCTAAATCAGAGTCTCCTATCGGGTAGGTTTGGGGACCCTGTATTTTAAACCAATCAGATCCCATATCCTCCACACTTAATATCCTCCAATGGCTTCCCATTGCTTTTAGAAACAAACAAACAAACTCTGTAGGTTTCCAAGTCCTATTAGGTCCTACATGGTATAGACCCTGCCTGTTTATCTCGCATGAGGCTGCCCCTCCACTTCTGAGCTCATAACCCAAACGGCCTCTTGTCTGTCCCTCATAGCAAGCTGTCCCCTTCCACAGGACATTTGCACATGCTCTTACCCCTGCCTGAAATGAATTTTTCTTTCCATTTCACCTGGCTAGCAACAAATCATCATTTAGTTAAGTCTCAACTCAGGAGTCTCCTGCTGGGTCACATCTCTCATTACTGCTTCTCATAATATTTGTCCCCTATTCAGTGGCATGAATGAATTCCAGTAGCAAGGTCTTAAAACTGCAACTAAAAAAAATTTATCATGGCAGGAACACTTAACATGAGATCCACCCTCTTAACAAATGTGTTTAAAATGTACAATACAGTACTGTTAACACATACCAGACACTTCTCAATGGTGGGTAAGTGTCTATGTCTTCTTCCACTAAATCTACAAAGCTTAAATTATGCCTGGCACATAGTAAGTGTTCAATTCATATTGAGTAAAAGAAATGGTGTTTCCCAGTGTGATATCATCCAGTGTCATGACTCGAAGTCCCATCTACTAGTTGGTGATTCCCAAATTTATACCTTCAACTATAACCTCAAAATGTCTAAAATTCAACTCTTAGTCCAGTCTTTACCATTTTGGAAAATGGCATCATCATTTACCCGGTTGCTTAGGGTCCAAAACTTGGTATCATCCTTAACCTTTCTCTCTTTCTCTCACCACATATTTGATCCATCAGCAACGCCTACAGCTTCCTTTCAAAATATTTTCAGAAACCTCCAGTTCTCCCCTGCTACCAGAAGCAAACCGCCTCTCAACAAAACTTCCTTCTGTAGTCCTTTTTAGAGGGAAACCCTTGGGTTTGTGGAAATAAATGAAGACTACGCTAATAAAAATAAACAGAAACTATGTATTCAGAGCTGGCTACAGCAAGAGAGTCAGCCTCCATTCCTTTTGTTTGGCACAGACTTAAAGGCAAGCAGGGGAGTGTGAATGATTTGTAGTGTGAAAAGGAAAGCCTTCAGGTTTGCTAGATTGGAAGTTGTTGGTATGAGGAAGCAGGAAATCGGTAACTAGAAGCAAAGCATCCTACATGATTGTGTTGGGGAGCATATTTGGCTTTCTCTGGTTGGTTTTGAGTTGGCAGCTGACAGTCACTGACCAAGTTGTGACCATTTTAAACCAATTCCTGCAGAAGTGGTTTGGCTTTCTGGATTGGTTGCTGTGACATTGTGGATCAGAGTTCTATTTTTATATGGTGTGACCTCCCTCTGTTTATTTATTCCATCTCTCAGGCTGATGGGATCTTCTGTGGCCACTTGGGCATTCTCCCTTTAGTGGGTATCAGAGAATATTTGCCATAAGTTTTGAGCATGAGAGAGTGGACAGGTAAGACCATGTAGAGGCATGTGGGTACTAAGGCAGTAAGGCTAATAATTTAGTACCCTTTTAAATAGCCTTAAGATATGCTCTCAGCTGAAAGCTGGGAGATTGAGGCAGGGGTAAGAGCAGAGGTGGGAAAGGCTGGAGGCAGGGCTCAGTGTCACACTTAGTGTTCCCAAACAGTTCAGCTTCGGCCCTTAAGTCCTGAGTTCCAAGGCCCACCTTCCTTAGAAGAAATTGAGTGTTTCTTGAGGGAGAGTGCAACAAAATGGCTACATATTCCTCCCATCCCAATATGCATGATCCTTTGCCACTCCTTCCACCAACAGGTGGAGTCTGTTTCCTCCCCCTTTGAATCTGAGCTAGCTTTGTGACGTGCTTTGACCAACATAAAATGGCAGAAGTGTTGTTAATCAACTTTTGAGACTGGGCTTAAGAGACACTTCACGTTTTCCTTCGTACAATGCCCAGAGACCAATACGTAAGAAAGCCAGTCTGGCTCCAGGACCATAAACAACAATGTGGAGGAGAAGTGAGGTGCCCCAGCCAACAGCCACCACCAAAGATGAGAAGCCATCTTGGCTTTGAAACCCAACCAAACCAGCTGATACAGCCACATGAATGAGGCCCAGTAAGACTAGAAGAAATTTGGGAATCACCAACTAGTAGAAGATGAATTGTCCAGTCAAACCACAGAATCATGAGAAATAATAGATTATCGATGCTTTGAATCACTAAGTTTTGGGTGGTTTGTTATGTGACTATAGACAATTTTAAAGCATTTCTAAATTATACACTTTGAGACTCAAACATCAAAGAAATATCAGAGTATTTCTTTCAATCATATTCCACTTTCTCTCTGAGAGGAATTCTAGAAAATATGTTCTTCCTACCTAGATAGTTATTAGCTAGATGTACTGGCCAACTGGCCCCAACCCTTAATCTAGTTGTAGGGAAACAATGGTAGGTCTCGTGTTCAAAAGAACTGCTTTGCTTAAGGAAACTCCCTCAGAATTACAAAATTGGTCCAGCTAGTCATTGTCTTCCTCAAGAAGGGGCAGACTCTACAGTTAGAAGAGTGTAGACTTGGAAAAACCAGCTTCTCCTGGTGCACAGATTTGAGACTCTTAGCTACAGGGCATGCTTGGCCCTGTGCTGGACTCTGAAGAGACAGGCCAACAAAGGCCCACTCTGCATGAGGATTTCTTAGCCTTCTATGAGGAGTATGGCTCCTTACTTGGTCCCTGGAGACTTCAGTTTGGCCTCCTCTTTTCCCAGGGCTCACGAACTTCCTTGGGAAGGGAGGCCCCTGTCTATTTCCTTAAGTTTTAACTTCATCCAATCTCTGTGTGAGGAATCTGTGGTGATTTCGAAGCACGTTTGCAAATTCTTTGACACTCCTATTTGTAAGAGATGGACTTTAATTTCTCTCCCCTTGCATAAAGGCCTTAATGTAAAAGTGATGCTGTGTGATTTCCATGTTTAGGTCATGAAAAGTGACAGAGCTTCTGTCTGGGTCTCTCTTTGGAACATGCACCTTTGGTTCTCTCAGCTGTCATGTAAGAAATAGGTCTGCTCTGAAGCTGCTGTATTGGGAGACCAGATGCAGATACCATGTTGAGAACAGAGAGATGTCTGAGCAGCCCCAGCTGTCCCAGCTCCCAGCTGCTTGAGTCTGCCTAACCCAGGTATTGGACATGTAGATGAAGAGGCCTTTGAGATGACCCCAGCCCCAACGTCTGAATACAAAGAAATGTATGAGAGACCCAGAGTAAGAACCACCTACCTGAGCTTAGTCAGCCCTCAGACCTGTGAAGGATCTAATAATAGATGGCAGTTTCCGTTGACAATACTAAGTTTGGGCTACTTTGTTACACAGCAATAGATGACTGCTAGAGAATCCTTGAGCATTGCTGAGAAGAGGAAGGCTCAGGCCAGAGGAGCTGTGGAGATTGGCCACCATCTATGTGGGACCTCACTGCCAGCCGTATCTGCAGCCTCGCTGAGGGGAAGGTCACTCTCCTGCCCCTGGCCTGGGAGGATCAGCCTGGCATTCTTCAAATGTAAATGTCACCAAAATATAATACTAAACTCTCATAATTAATATAAGAATACTCTTCAAATTATACATCCTATGGAGGGAGAAATTTCAATGACATTTGGTTACATGTGGTTAAAATTCTAATTCAGCCAGAATACTAGGTTTAGAGATTTTTTTTTTCCTTCCCTAGGAAACTATCTCATCTTTTCTTTCCTTGTGAATACAAGATTTTTCTGGAATTTCTACTAGTTAGAAAAACAAGCCATGGTAAATTATGGGACCTTCAAGATTGTTTAGTCCAACTCTCATTTTTACTAATAAGAAAATGGAGTCTCAGAGAAGTGAAGGAATGCCCCTGAGTTAATAGATGGCAAGCAGTGGCTAGAGTCTAGGATTTTAGACTTCCAGTCCAGTGTGCATTTCAAGTCATAAATGCTTATTTTATATATGTAACAAATGCTTCACAAGCATTTATGGGCCAACACTAAGTATTGCACAAGTATTAACATATTTAATTCTCATCATGACCCTAGGAGGTAGGTGCTATTTTTATTTGCCTTGTATAGTGAAGAGAGACAACTGAGTACAGAGAGGTAAGTAACTGGCCCAAAGTCAGTAACTCCTTTAGACTTGGACAACAGGAACCCTGGGCCCTAGGCTTTGGAGGGCCCCATTCTGGTCTCCTCTCCTCTTGCCTATGTGGGATGAAGAATTAATGGGGTCAAGATGCTTGCTGAACTGGAGGCTCTGTTATACCTTCTAGACCACAGCTATGTGGAATTCCCTGCCCAAACAGCCCTGAGAACACTTCCAGGTCTTGTGTGGGTATTTTCCTCCAGGGCTGGCCTCCTGAGTGTGGACCTCCCCTCACATGTGTGTACCCTTGGGCCAGAGGGATGGCCAAGGAGCAGCTATTTTTATTGTGAGGTTTGGGGGCAGCTTGAGTGTGTAGCGTGGGGAGTCCTCACATGGTAAGAGATGGAGCTGGGGGCAGAGTGGAAAGAGAGGGGAAATAGAGGCTGGCTCTTCCCTCACTGCCACCTAACACAAAACTCTGAAGAGCTTTAGAATTCTCAATTTAAAAATAGCACTCCAGAGCTGAGTACAATGGTGTGCAGCCATAGTCCCAGCTACTTGGGAAGCCTGAGGCAGGAGGAACCACTGAGTCCAGCAATTCCAGTGCTGCCTGAGTAATATAGTGAGACTCGATCTCAAAAAAAAAAAAAATGTACTCCAGGTTATGATGAAGATATATTTGTCAAGGTAGAAGATAGAATAATTCTATGTGACAGTTTGCTAGAATAATCTATAACTTTTAAATATTTGGATGTATATATGTGAATCTTTATACACTTGTTCTGAGCCCCATAAATATTAGCAGTGAGCAGTGGTTCGCTAGTAGATGTTTAGCAACCAGCTCAGTGGAGTGGCGATAGTGTGGAAGAAGCCCTGATTTGTAGTAGGTTTCCATGATGTGAACAGACCTACTATGACTGATTTCAATCCACCAACAGAATATCACTGAACAGGGAGTTGGGAAAAGATATGCACAATCAGCTCTCAGGAACCAGACAAGGCAGCTCCAGCACATAATTCAGGGCAGGCCAATGCCACACAGCTAGTAAGTGGCAGAGATGGAATTTGAACAAAGGCAGTTTGGTTTCAGAATCTGGACTTCTAATCACTATGTTGCTTCCCAGCCCTCTCTTTCCCAGACCCACATGATTAGCCCCTGTAAAGTATTGAGGATTGTTGTCCTAACCTGTACTTTGAGTCCTGTACCCAGAAGGGCATCAGCTGATGCTAAAATAACCACAGACAGAAAGAAGACTTTCTGCCAGAAGCAAGGTGGCCATATCTTCCCTCATTTTCAAAATCTCTTGCTTATGCTGTGTCATTCTTAACATTGGAGTTTATTCCAGCTTCTGGGAACTCCTACTTCCTGGCTCTTGCCTGATTGCCTCGCCCTAACTCCTATCTCAGCTTGATCATTTTTACTCATTAGTCCCTGTGGCCTGCCTGACCATGACCCACTGGACCTCTAACTACTGAGCCTGGACTGTAGTTCCAAGCTGGGGACATTAGGTGTTAGGTTGTTTTAAAGGGTCAGTTATTTTTCCATTTAATAGGTGCTCACATGGAAGTGAACATGTAAAATATTTTGACCATATAAAGGAATTCTACTTTTGGAAAATTTGAGAACTACTCCTTTTCCTTGACCACTCAGACTTTCTGACTATTCTAGGAGAATATAAAGTTCTAATTCCTAAAGCATCCATTAAGTATAATGAATTGGGATGCAAGGCTCTAATTTTCAAAGGTGCTATTTTTTTTTCCAGTTGTGACCTAAAGGCTGTCCTTAAAGTCATAACACTAAGTGAAAGGATTTACGACCAGCACAGTGGCTCACGCCTGAAATTCCAGCACTTTGAGAGGCCAAGGCAGGTGGATTGCTTGAACACAGGAGTTTGAGACTAGCCTGGGCAACATGGCAAAACCTTGTCTCTAACAACAACAACAACATCAAAAGAAACAAAACAAAAATTAGCCCGGTGTAGTGGTGCATGCCTGGTCCCAGCTACCCAGGAGGTGGAGGTCAGAGGATTGCTTGAGCCTGTGAGATCGAGGCTACAGTGAGCCATGATCATGTCACTGCACTCCAGCCTGAGTGACACAGTGAGACCATGTCTCAAACAAACAAACAAAACAAACAAAAACAGAAAGAAAAGAAAAGAAAATATAGGACCAGGGAACCAGAGTGACACAACTATTTAGCCAGAAGACCCCAGTCCCAAATTCTATTAAATTCAACTGGTTCATGGTCCATGATAATCTCTAGACTTGATTCCTGATATATATACTTTTTTCCCCCATATGTAGAGCAGTCATACTTATATAATATAGCTATTTGTCTTTTTGGGAGAAATTTAATGAAAAGAATGCATCTGGGGTCTCAAAAACAATCCACAAGCTTTTAGGAGAAACGAAAATGTAGATCATTGGTGGGTCAGATAATTTTTGAGGTCTTTCTGATGCAAATCACAAAAATCAGAGGCCCAGCATGGAATGTTCTGATAGTTTCAGGCTAAAGCTGAGCTGAGTGACATGCATGGGTTTTTTGAGTATGTGCTATATTTTAACCAGTTCTGTAAAGACTGAGCAGATGTTTGGTGGCCCTAAAGATCTGTTTCCAGTTGCTACTCTTTCTAGAGCAGTAGTTTGCAAAGCATGAACTTTGGACCAGCAGTATTGCATCATATGGAAACTTGTTACAGTTATAAATTCATCCCAGACCTGCTGAACTGGAAACTCTGGAGTATATGCCAGCAATCTGTGTTTTAACAAGTCTCCTAGGTGATGCTGACATGGATAAAGTTTGAGAACCACTGTTCTTGAGTATAACTACAAATCTGAACGTGCCTCTAAGAATACCCAAACCATGGAGAGATAAGAAGCATGCTGGAAATGGGGAAGAGAGACAAAGGGAAGTGGTAGTGGACTACCAATTTGGTGCACAAATTAATGGGCTGTAGTGTTTCTCCAGGTGAAATTATCCACTCTGAACTGACAATCAGCCTTCTACCAGTACAGCAGCATATTGGTGGTTAAATTTTGTCACCAATTAAAATGTCTCATGACCCACTGGGTTCCCAAATCTGTGTTCCATTCTAGTTTCCATTCCAGAAGTGATCAGATGGTTTCCTGTGATTGCTTTTCAAGCAGCCCTTGGAGAGGGATATGAACCTCTCTCCTCTCTTTCCTTATTTGCATGTAGAGTATCTTTTAATAAGGATGATTCAGATTTCTAGCATTTGGCCTTTCCTCCTCCCTCTGCTTCCCAGCATAGTAAACTGCATGCTAAACAGAGCATAGAGAGAGCACATTAAATGCATAGAAAAGTAATGCCATAAAGGCAAGCAGGAATCTCAACCAACCTCATCTTGCTTGTAATTGATACGTTATACAATCTTAATAAAAACTGCAGATGTCTAGTTTCCTTTATGGCCAAACATTAACGAGTCCTGACTTCTGAGACCCTTCAATATATTCCAAAGCCATAATGCTAAATCTAGGACTGTGATGGAACCCTGCAGTGTCAGAGTATAATCAGAAAAAAAAAAATCATCTTTGGACACACAGAAAGATGGTGGGAGAATGGAACTTGTCTTTTCTCTTTAGTTGGAGGACGTACATGGAGTTACTTAGCTGGTAGCTTCTCCAGTATTATAGTACAAGCTATAGGTGCCTCAGCCACATTCCCTCAGCACACTGATGGCTGCATGCTGCAAATACCATTGACTCTCAGCTAGAGGGTTTTTGTCTAGCCAAGGGAGTATACTTGTCCTGTGTGCAGGGTAAGCTAGAAGTTTCAGGAGATAAGATCCCTAGAAGCAACACTCACCAATTGGTAGACAAATACCCCCTCAGAGTCCTCACCTTTTGGTTGGGGCAGCTCTGAAGAGGGTCTTGCGCTACCACCTAGATCATCCCAATAGAACTTAGCTCCTGTTACTCACAGTGGGAATTGGCTTAATAACATACCCCTTATTGCCTCTTTCTTTGCCCTGACTCACTCTCCTACTCCTTTGCTGGTATGTTTTTGGATAACCTCTTAAATAAACTACTTGTACTTGAATCCTTGTCTTCTGAGATAAGTCAGATTAAGACAAGGATGATAAGAAAATATTTAAGGTGAAACACCCAATAAGGGTAAGGAATAGCTTTCATTCTTCCTTAAAAACAAAAAGCAAACCTTTACATTTAGGTAAATGGTATAATGAATTCATTCATTCATTCGTTATCAATGTTTATTGGGCCCCTAGTATATGCATAATATTGGACTAGGCACTGTCCTGAAAGAATTTTAAGCATTTAAATCTAGTTTTGACTATAAGACCAACATGAAATGTGATGAAAGGATATTCAGATCAAAGAACTGTGGGAGTAGAGAAGAAAGAGTATCTGCTCGTGGTCATGGGGTACGTGATAAAAGCTTTGCAAGCGGGATGGAAGAAGATTTAACCAGAGGCCATTCTATGCAGAGAAAACAGTAAGAGTAATTGTGAGGAGGTGAGAGAGTAAAAGATGTCTGAAGAATTCTGTGTGCCTGGATCCCAGGGTAGATGTAGAGAGGGGGGCGTATGATGGTAAGAGGACTTGAATACCAACCATCTTGAATCCAGAGGAAGGGGCTATTGAAGTGTTTTGAGCAAGGGAGTGACACAGTCAGAGCTGGGCACTGGGAAGCTTAATCTGGTTGTATAGTATAACCTGGATGGGAAGATTGGGCTTTAGAGGCACATTACAAAAGTGCTGGAATATTTATAGTGTAGATGTTAAAGAATAATTTTCAAAAAGTTACATAAATGACTTTCATACAAGTAGAAAATGAATATGTCAAAGATTAGGAATCTCAAATTGAACTTCGAAAAGTCTCTATTTTCTTTCCTACCCCAAAGCTTGGAAACAGAGCCCAATAAACAATACCATATATGACCTGGAGAACCGTAAATTTGGTGAGTTCCTATTGTCTTGAAGTCTACCCAATTTTCTAAAGTTCCTGGCCTGCCAGGAAGTGACCTTTCTTACCACCTGTGAGGCTGCTAACTCATTAGTAAGGTAGCAGGCTAGTTTCTTAGAAGAGTTTTATAGACATTGGCTTATATATAAAGTCACACCCTTAATACAGGGTTTGTTGTATGTGACTGGGCACAGAAATGGTTTCCAAGTATACTGAGGTGATAATTCTTGTGCACTAAGCAATCAGTTTACCTAGAAGTCATTTTTACATCCACACACATAAAACATACCTCAAAATCCTCCAATGCATATGTAAAAGGAACTGGATAATTTGTTAATTCAACAACAATTCTGAAATCCTACATAACTTCACTAATAAGGAGCACTAAAGATAAAAGAAACTTTTTAGAGTTATCCATAATGATAGCAGGCTAAGCACAGTATCTCATGCCTGTAATCCCAGCACTCTGGGAGGCCAAGGCAAAAGGATTGCTTGAACTCAGGAGTTTGAAATCAGTGTGGGCAATATAGAAAGACCTCGTCTCTACAAAAAATAAAAATAAAAAATTAGCCTGGTATGGTGGCACACATCTGTAGTTCCAGCTACTCAGGAGGCTGAGGTGGGAGGATTTCTTGAGCCCAGGAGAGCTATTATCATGCCACTGCACTTGAGCCTAGGCAACTGAGCAAGACCTTGTTTCAAATAAATAAATAAATAAATAAATACACAAAATAATAACAGAAGCAAGATGGCCAAATAGAACCCTCCAGAGTGATCATTCTCCCTATAGGAATACCACATTGAACAACTATCCACACAAGAAAGCCCCTCCATAAGAACCCCAATAAGGTGAGTGATCAAAGTTCTTGGTTTTAACATCATATGTAGGAAACAGACACTGAAGAGGGTAGGAAAGAGAGTCCTGAATTGCTAACACACCCCTCCTCCATCTCCTGGCAGTGGCCACATGATGTGGAGGGGAAAATCTGTGTACTCTTGGGAGGGACAGGGCAGTGTTTGTGGACTCGTACTGAGACGCAGTGCTATCCTGTTACAGCAGAAAGCAACACAAGGCAGAATTCAGCCGGCACCCAGGGAAGGAGCATTTAGACCAGCCTTAGCCAGAGGCGAATCATCTCTTCCAGCAATTGAAACCCGAATTCTAGCTAATCCCATCACCATGGGCTAACGTGTTCTGGGGTTCTGAATAAACATGAAAGGTATTCTAGATCACAAAGACTGCATATTGTAATCAAGTCCTGGTGTCACTGGGCTTTGAATCCAGTGGACTTGGGGTATGCATGCCCTAGTGGGACACCAGCTGTGGCAACCAAGAGAGTGCGTGTATCATCCCTTCCCCAACCCCCCAACCCCAGGCACCATAACTCAGAGCTCTGGGATAGACTCCTTCCTTCCACTTAAGGAGAGAAGAGGGGAGAGTAAGGAGGATGTTGTCTTGTAATGTGGATACCAGCTTAGCCGTGGTATAATTTAGAAAACCATTCCAGTCCCTAGCTCCTGGATGACATTTCTAGGCACACCCTTGGCCAGAAGGAAACTCATTGCCTTGAAGGGAAGAGCCCAGTCTTGGCAGGATTCACCACCTGCCGACTAAAGAACCCTGGGCCTTGAATAAACACCAGTGGTAGCTACGTAGTACTCTCTGTGGGCCTTAGGTGACGCCCAGTGCTGTGCTGGTTACAGGGGAGACCCAGCATACTCAGACCTGTGGGGGCCACAAGGGGAGACTTCTGCTGTTTAAGGAAAGGAGAGGGAAGAATAAGAGACCTTTATCTTGCAGCTTAGGTATCAGCTTGGCCCACTGTGGGATAAGCACCAAACTGGCTCCTGAGGTACCCAGTTCCAGGCCTTGGCTCTTAGATAGCATTTCTGAACTTGTCCTGGGCCAGAGCGGAGCCCATTTCCCTGAAAGGAGAGACTCAGGCCTTGTAGCATTCACCACAAGCTTATTGAAGAGCCCTCAGGCCTTGAATAAACATCAGTGGTAACCAAGCAGTACTCCCCATAGGCTTGAGGTGGTGGTGGCTGTGAAGAAAGACTCCTTCAGGTTGAGGAAATGAGAGGGAAGAGTGAGGACTTTATATTGCAGCTTTGGTGCCAACTCAGCCACCTGCTGACTGAAGAGCCCGGGGCCTTGAGTGAACATTAGCAGTACCCAGGCAGACGTCACTGTGGGTTTCTGGTGAGACCCATGCTGCACTGGCTTCAAGTCTGACCCAGTGCAGTCCCATTGGTGGGGGCTACAGGGGCACTTGTGTCACCCCTTCTCTAGTTCCAGCCAGCTCAACACAGAGAGAGACTCTGTTTGGGGGAAAGTAAGAGAAGAGAACAAGAGTCTCTGCCTGGTAATCCAGGGAATTCTCTTGAATCTCACCCAAGGCCACCAAGGCAGTACCTATACAAGTCTGCAAGAGTCACAACATTACTGGGCTTGGGGTGTCTCCTAATGCAGATATAGCTACAGTGACAAAAGGCTTAAATCACGATGCTCAAGTCCCTATGAATACTTGGAAAGTCTTCTCAAGAAGGACAGGTACAAACAAGCCCAGACTGCAAAGACTACAATAAATACGTAACTCTTCAATGCCCAGACATCAGTGAATATCCACAAGCATTGAGCCATCCAGAAAAACATGACCTTACCAAACATAATAAATAAGGCACCAGTGACCAATCCTAGAGTGACAAAGATATGTGACTTTTCAGACAGAAAATTTAAAATAGCTGTTTTGATGAAACTCAGTGAAATTCAAGATAACACAGAGAAACATTTCAGAATACTATCAGATAAACTCAACAAAGAGATTAAAATAATTTTTAAAAATCAGGCAGAAATTCCAGAGGTGACAAACACAATTGACATACTGAAGAACGTATCAGAGTTTCTCAATAGCAGAATTGATCAAGTGAAAGAAAGGATTAGTGAGCTTGGAGACAGGCTATTTGAAAATATGCAGTGAGAGGAGACAAAAGAAAAAAGAATAAAAGAGAAGAGGGAGAGATACAAAATGGCCGATTAACAACAGCTCAGGATTGTAGCTCCCAGTGAAAGCACAGAGAGCGAGTGGGCGCCGCAATTTCAGACCAATTTCTGTGGCCCACAAACTGGGAGATTCCCGGCGGAGGAGCCACACGTGTCGCCAGCGCGACTCTTTTGGCCGGCACAGCTGTTTTGCCGGCGCCCCGGCGCGGCACAGCGCTTCTCAGTGCAGAGTATACGCGACTGGGCGCCCTTTGAGTCAGCTCGGCTGGTCCCACCACCGCAAGGAGAACAGCAATTGGAA